>JADDOH010010405.1:0-73654 GCA_016648135.1 Agrypnia vestita
GAACGTTCATAAAGGTTTTCGAATGCTTTACAAGTTTCTGGAAGCAGAAAGTTCAAGAACATTCTATAAGGTTCCAAACTGAATGGCGGTGTCAACACAATTCTATGCTTACCGAATTATGGTCCCGAGCGAAGCCGGGCCAACCAGCTAGCTTAATAAACATTGATTTTGGTTAATGAATTTAATTCGTTTTTGTTGTTTTCATATTTTTTTAATAAACACCTATAATTATGTGTACGCGGTCGAGGTAAGTTATCTTTCTAGAATTAATAATTCATATATAAAATATGCCTTTCTTCATACATTCAGCTATCCGGATTTCCGATTATCCTAGCGCCGTATGACAACAATTAGTCCGGTTAATCGCGTCTCTTCTATATCACCAATTATATACCGCAATAATAGACCGATTATTTAATGAGTTTATTACCTGGGATGAAAGAGTTTACTTTTTGAAGTTTGTTAGAGTTGTTTGTTGCTGTCGGAAGTTCCTGTTGATGGGAAGTTTCGGGTTGGAACTCGCCGCGGGCAACTTTCAGGATGTTTTTGTCTGCTCATTTCAACAGATTTTTGGACGTCAAAGATAGACTAATACGGTTGCGTGCCAAAGGCACAAGATTTAAGATTATTTTCGAAACTCTACGAAAATCGATTGCTGTTGACAATTTTGATTTCACTCTTTTTCAGTTCACGTATTAGGAGTTTACGACAAAACAAGTCTTATTTATTTGAAAAATGATCTTGTATAAATAATGAAATTCATTCACAAGTTATATAACTACGTTGCAAGCAAAAAATAGAATATAAAAATATTTTGATCAACTTAAAGGAATGAATGAGGAGAGTAACAAAGATATTGATGCGGGATCATGGGGATAGGAGACAAACAAAAAACTCAAATTAACTTGAGTTTTTTTATGAGACCTTTAAAATACATTAAAATAAACCCTCATAATTAATTAAAATTCTCTCTTTACTATATTCATTTTAAACTGTTTGCTTATTGTTAGTTTGTTTTTAGTTTAGTTTGTTTCCCACATTAATGCATTAAGTATCGTATATTATGTAACTTTTCTTCTGCTTATATATATTTATGTACTATTTACCTCACTTTACTTTGTGCATTAATTATCTCATATTATGTAACTTTTTTTCTTCTTATATATATTTATGTTCTATTTACTTTATTTTACTTTATGCATTAATTATTATCTCACATTATGTAACTTTTTTTCTTCTTATATATATTTATGTGCTATTTACTTTACTTTACTTTATGCATTAGTTATTATCACATATTATATATAAAAGTGTAACTCCCTCTCCAGACACAAGAGTTAGTCTCTTTTTGGAGAGGTACAATGATAAAAAAATTATGTACCTAAATTTTTTTATGTATCAAATATGTAAATATATAAGATTTGTATTTAAAAAAATTACACACAAAAAGTGACTATACATAAACTTATCTGTAGCACTATTCCTTAATTTCGCACTAGTCACTCGACAATCTTCCAGTTACCTTTGGACACTATATTCGCTTTCTAGAATATTCTCTCTTCTGTGGAACATTTAATTGCGCTTTCTCTTTCGCACTGACGTACGTACCTCACTTGCGTCGTTGTTTATGGTCAATCCGCACGGGGTTTTCCTCATCTATGGTTTCATTGCGGCTATCACACATAACCGAGCTCATCGTAATGCTGCTGCGTATTTAAAAAGTCCCGATGTTCTTGGAACTTCCGGCATAATTGATTTGGCATTAGCGTTGTAGAGATTATTCTTGATAATCATTCAATTAGATAGGAACATTCACATTCACTAACACTACTCCTCCTCGCTCGATTTTCCCGTTACAAGCACATTTACGCCAGAAATTTCGGATCATTTCGTCAGAACTGAATTAATTATTTGTATTTCCAGCAAATCAATGTAAAAAGTTTTATTGGAATGGATTCAGTTCAATACTTCAAGTGTCGGTGAGAGAAGTAGAGTTAACACAGGTTCGCGGTGGTGGAGACAAATGTAACAAAGTCACCAGACACGAATTTACATAGAGTTTTATTCTATAGTTCACACAATTTCTCTCCAACCACTCACCTGTGGAAAACACTTTATGCTCGTCTTTCATTAATATTTGCACGTTTGAGATCACTTCACTGTTGAACGCCCGGTAGGTACTCTCGTAATGCATTTTGCTGGCCACATTGAGCTGCCGCTTGTCGCTTTTACAATTATTTCTGGTTTCACTTCTGTGGCATCGCCGAAATTTTGCTAGAAACTGTTTTATACTGTAGATTTTCTAGAAGCTTCTGATTTATTCTAGACACTGCCAGCACTTTCTAATTCACTGTAAAACGTGCAGAAATATTCGAGTTTAAGCAAATATTTATTTCTAACGTTTTGTGAAAATAGTTTACTTTCCCATCCAATTTTACGATAACACAACATTTCAGAATGGGGTGACGATTTTTCATAAAATGATTGTACCTGGATTTTCGACAAGTTGCGAAGTATTTTGAAATCCTTTAAGCTTGAGAGCTTTGAGATCAAGGATCCGTGTTTACGAGCTCTGTATCCAATATTAAGTGAGATCCATTTTAAAAAGCGCCCCTTGTTCCCAGGACAAATGATAGTTTCAGGGAATTTCTCTACGTTATTTTTACAACTTGTCATAAATTGGAGCAATGGACCACCGGAGAGCGTACGAACTGTCCATTTTCGGGCAAAAAATATTGCAAGGAAAAAGTAACACTTTTGTACTATTTTTATTTCGCCGTACCTCCTCGTACAAGTGTGAAGTAATATTTTCTTTTTATTCTTGAATATACAGAAGGACACTGTTTCGCGCCATTTCAAAAACAATATATCTTTCATTTTTATGTATTTTATTATGTAAGGACATAGAATACCTTTATATTTTAGTATCAAATAAACATTTAAGGACATTTTTGTCCACGCGAGATACAGCCGGATAGTGTGCATTTAAATTTTAGATCTCTGCAGCAATAAATATGAAGTGAATTTAAATCACATGATTTTAATTTTGATTTTTTTATTCTATTTTTTTATTTATTTATTTATTTGTTTACGCCCATTAGGCTTTTACACAAAGAATATAAAATAAATTTCAAAAAGCACATACATGAAACAATATCTGTATAGCACCAAAACATGAGTATAAAAGTTAAAAATATAAAGTAAAGAGCGGCAATGTGTATAGGCTTTTACCTAAAAAAATAACATAAAATTAAAAAGACCATACATTAAACAATATAAATTATAAGTAGCAAAATATGAAGTATCAGGAATAGCACCAAACATGAGTATAAAAGTTAAAAATATAAAGTAAAGAGCAGCAATGTGTATAGGCTTTTACCTAAAAAATATAACATAAAATTTAAAATAACATACATTAAACAATATATGTTATAAGTAGCAAAATATAAAAAGTATCAGAAATAGCACCAAAACATGAGTATAAAGTTTTTCCCATTCATTCAAATTACCTAAGCTTTGCCGATTTAAAAGATTGAAATACCTATCTTTTATTTAAATTAAATTATGAGTAAAATCGTCTAAAACTTGTGTCTCCTGTTGGCAAATGTAACATTATTATTATACTGGACTAATACTACATATTTATAAATATAATTTCATATTTTCGCCCATCCTTCGAACTGTATACTCAATATATCGCATTTCTAAACCTTTCAAAAAAAATTGTTTTTAAGGTAAGAATGTCATATGTTTCTACATCGTGAGTCCTAAGGCTATGTTACAAAAAAATTCTTTGTGGGTTGTGAAAATTGATACATTTGCATTTGATTCGCTTGCCTTTAAATTGAGTGCCTTTAAAAAACCCTTGAAAACATGATTTTTTGTAAATAAGAAATATGAAAACAATAATGATATTTTGTCATGTGATATGCGAATGTATCAATTCTAATGATTACAGTAGGTACTATCTGATTTACTTAAACAAAAAAAATTAAACCTCATTATATCAGAATGCATACTCGTATATTGGAACGGTGACAGTCTTGCACTCAGAGTGCGATATGTTTATTCGATTTCGCATAGCAACATAAATTCACGTGACAGAAAATAGACAAGATGACATTACTGATAAGTTTTCACTGTTTTACAATATGGATTATGTCAGATTACTAACTTATTTGTACAATAAAAATTATGACATCTTTTATGTAAGTATGGTGAAGCGATTCTCTTGTATGTACAGTAGCCGGCAAACATCTTGAAATTTTATGGCGTAGTGGGGGGAAGTTTGCGCATGTACCATTCCACCAACGAGACCCAAATTTTGTCTTCTGCTCATTCCCCCACTATGCCAAAAAATTTCAAGAAGTTTGCCGGCAACTGTACTTTCTTATGTTCACACCACACCATTAGTGATGAGTCCGCTTTGTACTAACTACTACAAGTAGTACTACATTACATTGATGTGTATACTTCACACCTTTCGAAGTGTAGTGCACACGACAAACTATACACACTTCAAAGTTATTGAAAGTACGAGTACATACTTCAAATAGTACATTTTTATGTGAAATTTTTGGGAAGTCGATGTAGATAAATGAATAAATTTTTGTAAATCGAAACAACCCCCCCCCCCCCCGTTTGAAAAATGTTGGGATCGAATGAAGAAATCTCTGAAAACTGAGACAATACCCCCCCCCCCCCCCTGGTTTTGAAAATTTTCTAGTAGCACACTTTTCAAGAAGCGCTTCTTGTAGGTCATTACAATTTTGTCACTACAATTAGTTCACTTCATTAGTACAACAATTTTGTAGTACTGCAGTAGTTTACTTCATTATTATTACAGTTAGTTCACTTCATGTGGTTTTTACTACAAATATAGTGTACACTTTGTAGTCTTCAAACTAGTGAACGTGTGTGGGTTGTAGTCTTCATTTTGAAATATAGTTTTTCCCTTCGCTATACACAAATTGTTCAATTTCTTGTCTCACTGTTAAGCCCCGTTGAATATTTTGCCAACACAATTTATAGACACTTAATAGACTGAAGAATACAGGCGGTTTGTCATCAGCTTTATTAATTATCCGGCATTGCACGGGTTAAGGATTAAGTTTAAAATAAATTTGTGTGGCTAAACAAAGGTTCGATTCGAATGGTATATATTTGCATCGAAAATATGTCAGGGGGAAGGGAAGGAGTAAAATAATAGGGGGGAAATATTGCATATTTTACCCGCCGAGTCAATAAGAATAAGTTTCCAAATTTTGAGTCCCATCGGTCAAACGGTACAGATTTGCATCGAAAATATGTCACGGGGAGGGGAAGGGGTATGACAATAGGGAGGAAATATTACCCGCCGGGTCCTAAAGCATAAGTATGTAAAATTTGAATTGAATCGGACAAACGGTGTGGATTTGTATAGAGAACAGACAGACAGACATTGAGTTTTATAGGTAGGTATAGATAATCAATACGTAAATATATTGCATTTTAAATTACAATAATAAAATATTCAGAGTGTATCAGAGCTAGTCCACACTACTTTACTGGTAGATTTCTGCATTGGTAATGAGTCAAAAATGTTCAAGCAACCATGACATCAATAGTTATGGAGTTTAATATCAAAGTTTGCTTTTTTCCTCAATATTTCTGACTATTTTTTTACAAAAGGTTGAAATATCATTATAGTAACTTATATCGATTACGAAATTTTTATTTATTTCAATAAAAGTCAATTTTTTATTTCAATAAAAGTTTTTCAATTGGAATTGGAAGGTTTTAATCATATTATTATGAATTTTTCATATTAAGTTCTTGTAATGATAGTCCAACGTTTCGCAAAAAATAAGAAATATTGAAAAAAATTGCATACTTTGATATCGCATATCTCCTTCATTTTTTTAATAGAGATGCGAAAACGGAATGTATGTTGCATCTATATTTTTACTATTTTCAAAATAAGCTAAACGCTTGTGCTGTGAAAATAGGACTAACTTGATGCTGTCCTAGAATGTGGTTCGAACCACCAACCACCAGATCAAAAGGCGAGTCATGACCACTACACCACACTATTGCTATTAAGCCATGATTGTTTGAACATTTTTAATCAAAATTAAGGCAGGAATCCACCTGTAAAGTATTGCGGACTAGCTCTATTACACCATTTATATGTTGTGAACATAATTAATTATTATTATTTGTGTATAAAAATGCTAGTTCAAATAATTATTAAATAATAAAATGAATTAACGCTACGCGTCTGCGGTGCACATTTTCCAACCCTCGCAAATTATAATATTATAATACATTTTTCTATACAATCCTCCCTGCTGTCAAAGAGACAAGACAATTGAACAGGGGTTGTGAAATGAGGTAATAGAAGCGCCAGCAGGCTTTCACGGCCGGCGGATGATAATTACATTTCTTCTGCATTATTCGACCGAGGGTCAGTTTTTGCCGTAGCTAATGTATGGAACCACATTGACCCGAAAAAGCGGGTACGACAAAAACTAACCAGGGCAGAATACCCCAGAAGAAAATCTATTTTACAGGTGTTTACAAACACACGTAGCGGACTCGATGAAAATTCGTGGTGTTAAAAATCTTCTATTTTTAATAAAAAAGCCATTATTGGAATAGCATCGTATGTGTTCTATCAGCTTCTTCGTTTTCTTCTCTGAAATTGAACTGTTGTTAATTATGGCCCAACTCAAAATTAATTGTTATTTGTTTATAATAGAACGCATCATAAAACTTTGAGGCGTATTTTGGAGTAGTAGAACCAGTCCTAAACATTTTGTAGAAAGAATTCAACCTTTAATACGCGTTTCTTCGTAAAAAAGATTTTTTCTTACAATTACTTTAAAAACCATAAAGAATATCTATACTATGAACCGTTTTCAAAAAAATATATATAATTAATAAAATACCTGCGTATTTTTTATGAAGATTGAATTTTTTAGAAGCCATTTTCTCAATTCAATATTTCTTAAGTCGGTCGTTTTCTACATAACTACGTACTTGGCGGCCCTCATAGCACAGTGGATATGAGACTGACTTCTCGCACTGGGGATTCCGGATTCGATACCCGGTGAGGTCACAATTAATCTATATAATCTACTCAAGCCTTCTCGTTTTATGACGTGTTTCATTTCTATGATTGGGCCTCTTAATCTGCTGAGAGGTAAAAAAGGGAAGGTTAAAAAATGTAAAAAAAAACAGTCGATAGGAAATTCTATTCTTCCTTCTTGAAACTAGTAGTAAAATAATAACTCTAAAAAATTATGTGCGTATTATAAAAAGTAAGTAAAATAACTGTTGACACATAATCATTTTCAAACACGACTCTGCAATGTGGCGGTTTTGTTTCTATATTCCTTAATTAAGGGGGTGGTAAGGTTTTTAACTTTTTTTTTGCATTTTATTTTTAATTTTTTAAATGAATGTATAACATCGTAAGAATATTGTGTCAAAATTTCAAGTCAATCGGAGCAAAATTGACGAAATTATGAACATTTGAGCGATACTCAGACTGATTTTCTATACCTGCTCGGTCAGCTAAGAGACGCACTCACCTGAGGACTACCGGACATGCTATTGTATTAGAAGAGTTTTGCGTAGACAAGGACACACAGATGCTGATGATGAAAGCTCTTTGCCGTGTGAACATGGCATCGACGATTATGTGTAAGTATAAAATAAGTGTTGAGTTTTATTTTGAATTTTACAGTGTGCAAAACTTTAAATCGTTTTCCCCACATCTCACGTTTTCAAAGTCGGTGTCCATCATAACTTCAAAACTACGGCACCGATCCTTTTGAAATTTTGAACACTATTTCTGTATATAATTTACAAAGTAACGCTAGAGAGTTTTTTTCAAATTTGTTATTAATTTTTTTTTTTACTAATAAATTACTCGATATTTTTCGCAAAAAATTGCGTTTTTCCCTTCAAAGTGTTCCAAAATATTTAAAAATTGAAATTTCAAAAAACCCTCCCAGCGTTACGTGGGAAAATCTATTATCTAACGAATGAACTTTGATTTTTTGATTTCAGATGATCTAGCACCAAGTTATGATGGACACCGCAATTCTACTTTTTTCCGAGACACGTCCGAATAATTGCTGCCATTGCCGTAATTTTTAATATTTCGTCTTGAAAATTTTACACAATATTTTTCAAATATCATACTTTAATGTACCATTGGTTTTAATAAAGAGATTTTAACTGTGTCGTCACAAAAAATTCACAAAAACATGCCTTTTTTGTACGAATTAACCTTACCCCCCCCCCCCTTAAGGTTTTCCGGTAGGATGTAGCTCGTGGTATGATTGACAAATCGCGTACTGCGGGCAGGATCGTTTAAAGCCAGCCAGGACCCACTGCTGGTGTCAGGATGATTATATGAAATGAACGCTCCGCCGATTCCGGCCCGAGTTTTCCTGCCGGCACGTGTGCAAGTGACATCTATAGTTGAAACCGAAAATGAATAGGGACTTCCCCTCCTTAAATGAAAGCCTTATTATTCTGACTAAGACCAGTATACATATATTACCGAAGTTGTACTACCAACTAATTTAGGGAGAAGTCTGTTGAAAAATGATAATTTATTTAGCTCAATTATTTTTTATTTTGCTTTCTTTTGAAAATTAACAGTTCATTGTTTGAAACGTATTCGATATTAGAAATTTGAAAAGTAAATAATTTAAAACAATTTCGTGAGTTCTCTAAATAACTATGGAAAGATAGAATTTTTAAACATTTTTCTAATTGATTCATATAGTTTATTTTAATATAATTGTCAATTAAAATCAATAGTTTACTCGCACATAAAATGTAGCAACGTGAAATTATACCAGCTACTTCTAAAATAATGTAGTAAATATTATATAAAGTAAAATATGAAATACATGACAGCCATTTATATTAAATTTTTTAGCTGACAACGATAAACATTATATAAGGATAGACATATTTCTTTTATGTGTGTCTATTTTCATACAGGATTATTCATGTCGTGATTTAACAACTTTACACCATAAATAGTGACGGAAGTTATAAAAATAAACTAATTTCTGAACAGACATCACTTTTTCTTTTATAGTGTGTTGTAATTTCGGTGTGATCATTATTTATTTTATAAAATGTACTCATTTCGACATTCATAGTTGTTGATGTTATGCTATATACTATTTTCGGCGAAATATAACATTAAGATAAATTATAGAAGTCTCACAGAGACGAAGCTAAGCTATATTATCTACACAATGCACCGTTCACCAATTCCATCGTACAAACATCCACACATTATGAAATTTTTAAAGTTCTATGTATTAGGTTCAAACCTGAAAATCTTTCATTTATTAAAAGTTTTAATTTATGCTAGAGAAATCTGTCTTCTTTTCTCATGAACTATAATAACTATGTAATATAACATTGTGACTTTGTAAAATCAGTAATATCGGCGTCCGTCCTCCAAGCTACATAGCCTGCTCACTATTGTTTCATTTTATTAGCGTATTTAACAACTATTGTCTCATGCAATCGATAGTTTTTTATTGTTATTTCAGATAATAACAATAAACCAAAAATGTGAGACACAATAGGAAAACCCTTACCTAGCAGTCGATAGAAATCGGCTGAAAATAATGATTATGACTAATTTTAGCGTAGATATCATTGTAGATTTTATGAACTAATTTAGGTGTGGAACATCGTTGTTGTTTATGTGAGCTGTAACTAAAAGTAGGTAGGTGAAGTAGAACTAATTGTAATTTGGACATAATTGTTAATTTGTTTATTTCCTGATTTTTTTATATTACAAATAACACAATTACAAATAAACTTTTTTCATTAGCTTATAACTAGGTTAAACCTGCTTTAGGACAGTTAAAATTGACAATTCAGTATTTTAATAATATTATAAAATACTATATAAAACAATAGAAATACATAAAAGAAAAGAAATTTAAAACATAGGATCAAATTATACAATATGGTAAAAAGAGTTACGATACAGAAGAGTAAATTATCTAGTAGTCGATTGAAATCGGCTGAAAATGATAATAATGACTAATTTCGGCGTAGACATCATAATTGATTTATGTACTAATTTACTAGCTCTACTAATTTCGCGGTGGACATCATTTATTGATTGTAGAAGTAAAACTAATTGTAACGTGGACATAATTGTTGATTTGTTTATTTTCTGATTATTTTTTATATTACAAATAACACATAACAAGGTTAAGCCTGTTGTGGGGCAGTTATAATTAACAATTCAATATTTTAATAATATAATAAGATACTATATAAAACAATGGAAAAGAAAATTAATATAAAAGATAGGATCAAAATATACAATACTAGCGGCCCACCCCGGCTTCGCACGGGTATTTAACAAAAGTTTCAAATATTATAAATTTTAACACACACACACATACACCCTTCTTTTTGCGTCGGAGGTTACTAAAAAAGAGTACATCATTTTGCTCCATTGTCAATAATTTCCGCAGCGTACGCGACATTAGGTTTTTTTTGATATTTTTTTCACACGTTGGGTTACATTATCGAAGTTTACATACGGATTTCTAACTTTTTTGAAAATATTCTATGGCGCATGTACATCAGAGATAATGTAGGATTCTAAATTTGAAAGAATTTTTCACATCGGTCCAGTAGTTTTGGAGCCTATTCAATTCAAACACACAATCAAATCTTTCCTCTTTATAATATTAGTATAGATGATGGCAGAAAGAGTTATAATACAAAAGAGTAAAAAATATAAAATATTTTATCATGAGTGTATCACCTCCTCCACCATTTAATAATCAAAAATGTACCAAAAATTTTCGTGAATATTTTAGTTGATTTCACGAAATATTCTAAGACGGGCACATTTTCATTTTGGATTGACCGTATTTACATTACTCCCTGAGGCATTTTAAAAAAAGCTCTGATTTTTGATTTGGGGTAAATGAAAATCGGCGAACCGCGAACACCCTCAGGAGGTTTCGCCGCAAACCATTACCATATTTAAAAACTTAAGGCTGCTTTCTTTCTGTTGGAAGTTTTCCATATTCAATTACTGTCGGATTTTCAGAAGACCTATAAGGTTTTATGAAGGTTGGTCGAACTTTAATCTTATGCATGGGATATCGGGGTGGTTTTATCAAAATGTGTTTGGGCTTCTTTTATAAACTTTAAATATAATATTTTTTAATACGCGAAAACTTTGCCTTGCCTTTTATATGACCCCTTACTCTAGCTAGATTATAAAAATTTTCTCTTTTTATTAGAAAATTGTTTAAAGGTGGATAGTGACATGACGACTACGCAACACGTGTGGCAATTTTGTCACCGAAACTAATTCCACGACCACTGTGATCTCTCATCTCTCCCTAAACAAACTGCTGGCTCGTCGTCGCTGGAAAGAATAATAAATTCCAGGATGTATCAGAAGGCGATTACCGAGAAAAAACGAAAATCATATGTATTTATTTATTTATTTATTTAATTAATACACGGTACAACGTACCATTAAAGAAACAATATATATAAACATGTTTAGATTGATAGGTAATAATAAAAAAGGAGATAAGGTATAATTCTATCAAAAACAATTAATAAAGTGATATATAAAGAAAAATAAAACATTACTTAACATAAAGTATAACAAATTTACATCAAATGAAATAATAGTTATCAAATCAAATATGAAAGTCAACAATCAATAAAACTACAACAAATTAAAATAATTATGTCTGAAATTCAAGAAGCAACAAAATTACAACAAAATGAAATAATTGTAAACAAATCAAATCTAAAAATCAAGAAGCAATAAAAATGACAGTAAAATAAAATGAAATGTAAAATTCAAAAATCTAAAAACAAGAGATAGACATGACATCAATAACCAATTATAAACGACCGAATTCGTCCAGAAGAGCTTTCTTGTAGGCGGCTAGTGTTTCCGAAAAAACATCCGATAGGTAGCCATACTCGTTTCCTAACCTATGGAGCCTTCTAATAGGTGAGCTATAGAGATAATTTACACTAACATTGTCACAATGAAACGATATACTTTGTCTAGTGATCCTGGAAGGGATGTGATAAAAAATTAGCTGCGTTAGTTCTGAACTGTTGTAATAATTATTTACGATTTTATACAGTAATACGAGGTCAGAAATTTTCCTTCTATCGGATAATCTATTTAGTTTAATTAGAGATAATAGAAAATTATAATTTGTGTCCATTATTGGTATGTGTAATTTAAAATTAACAACTCTCAAAAATTTGTGCTGCACTCGCTCAATATTATTGGAGTGAACAGTATAATGTGGAGACCATACAGGAGAATTAGATTCTAATTGAGTTCGTACTAGAGACGTATATAATAATTTAATGGAATTTATAGTGTTAAAGTCTTTTGTAAGCCTCAAAATAAATCCTAGCATCTTCAACGCATTATTGGTGATATTGTCAATATGTGGAATAAATGTTAGTTTCTCATCAAATATCACACCTAGATCTCTTACAATTTTGACTCTTTCAAGAGGAATGTCATTTAATGTATACGTAAAATTGAGGGGATTTTTTATTTTAAAAAAGGTGATTACTTGGCATTTTTGAATATTCAAATAAAGTTTGTTAACAGTAGTATTGACATCGTTGTGGCATAAGTTATGTCTCCGCCGTCAGATCGGGCGGACCTCCACTGCACGCCCAGGCTTTCTTTATTGTGTTTTTGTGTCATTTTACTTGTAAAGCATAACACAAATTGAACCATATGTTACAGCACCTTAACTTGTACCCAGAGCTTCTCTTCGGTGAGAAATAGACACCTACTCGCAAACATTTTTTCACTCCACGGACGAAAAAACCTTCTCACAGGTGTATAGACTCGCCTCTACCGTGTGTGAATGATAGGTATGTCGAGGTTTGAGTATGATTTGAGTCGTTGATTTAAAAAGGGGTTATTTTACATGATCAATTTTCTTTGTTTTATATTTTTCAGTAAAGAAGGCCGAGCGTCAAGTTTGTGTGGACTGAATGAAATAACAAAGTTCTTACTGTTTAAAAAATGCAGCAAGTCCAAACATTGATGCTCTTTATGTACAATCTGGATAATATAACTTGGTTCACGTTTAATATCGGCGACTCAGACAGAGTTGTTTTTTAATATTGTAAGTTATAAGGCAGAAAGCTACTTGCAGATCCTTACTGAATCTATTCGTTTTAGTTATAGGATTATTTTCTGCATTTGTTCACTAACTTAATAACTAACAAATCTATCAAAACGGCAGGAAGATTGGAGCGCCATCATTTTTTGTCCTGACATATAACTTTCTCTACATTCACATTCCTATATCTTCATAAGCTCGACGATCGCTGACGCTCCTTACAGGATCATCTTCCAGCATCTGATTAAGTCTTTCGCGGCCGCAGTATTCTTCAGGCGTCGTCAACACTTAATTCATAATATCTTCTTCACCATTCTTTCCTCATACATTCGCTCAACGTGACCAAACCACCAAGGCGACTCTTTTGTAATTTTCATTAATTCACTACATGTTAAGACCAGCTTTATTAATTATTTCCTAATTTGTTCATTCTTTACTCTATCATAACTGGATTTGACACATGTAAGCCACAGTAATCTAATTGAAATGTAATGTTAGTATGTATTGTACTAGGCGTAAGCGTATTATAACATGAACATGAAGCATTAGGTATTTCTGTAATAAATAAAAATTAATCGCTAAATGTGTTGCTAAGCGCAAAACTCGAGAACGTTTGGACCAATTCTTTTTTAATAATTTTTTGAAATCTATCACAATAATAAAATTTTAATTTGCAAATGGTATATATTATCACAAGATGGTTAAACAAGATAGAATTAAGCACTATTGAAATCTCTCGAATGATCCACACAAATCTGGACCACTAGAAATGTATAAAACGTTCTCGACGTATCGTGAAATCAACTTTCTTAATATAAAAGGGCTGGCGTGCGCACGGTAAGAGAGTTATCGTTTTGACGTTTGACAAGTGCGACATAGAAATCCACAGACAAAGCGTAACCATATAGTCGGTCAGAGTGGCCAAAGTGACAATGTTAGCGAAAGAGTGAGTTATAATCAATCAGTGAAGAAGTACCTAAGTGCCTACATGTGAAAGGAATATTCTTGATAATGATGTGAATGTAGTGCGAACCAATGTTCAATACGTATTAGATACCCTGAAATCCTAAAAAAACTGCATTCTAAAAACGCACTTCAGTCCACTTCACCAATCCTAGAGCTTTTTGCCAAAAAAATACACCTTCCCACCGCCCCCCTGTCCTAGACAATTGATTGATAAATTAAAAAAGTTAGTTATTATCTACGCGTGATGATGAGAGGGACTGCTCCTTTCGAAACCATAGAAGTAATTAATAACTCATATTACAAATTTAAAATAAAACATATTTTAAGGTTGAAACAAAAATTGTAAATGAAAATTCTTTTAAAGATGCGAAATAAACAACATGATTTCGTATTCTGTCTGCTAGTAAAATATATATGAATTAGAATTAAATCAATATTATAATATTTTCTCTAGTTAAACGTGTAACACGTGAATATAACATACCTATACAATATTTGCTAAAGGCTTTAAGCGCGTCGCTGTCTTGCGGGCGTTGAGGTAGACTGCTTCAGATTCAAATATCATTTACTTGGAAGGTTCTATTCAGTTGCTTCGAGGAATTCTGTGAGACGATGAGTAATGAGTTTACTGGATTCAGTGACAGAGTTGATAGCAGGTAGGCGAGGCGGGGATGATAGTCAGAGAGAACTGAGGGAACCGTAGTGGAGCGTTATGCAAATTTTGGTTCGGGCGCGTTCGAGGCCGTAATCGTGAGGTTTAGGTTTGTCAAGGAGTATCTTGAACAGTTCATTTTTAGGTTATGTGAGGAGATGCTTGAATCCAGAGCACACGATCGAAATCTCACGAACATTACATAACACTCTGGAAACAACTGGGACAATCTTGGAAACACTGGAAAAGTCGAGGAAATACTAATAACGTTTTGAATAGTCTCAAAGATTCGAAAAACCAACGCGTTTTATATAAAAGACGAAGCCAGAGGTGGTATAATTTTTAAAATAAAACACAAATTACCTTGTTTTCACCACTTTATTAGATTAAAAAATCTACATGTTTCGAGAACAATGTTCTCTTCCTCAGGATTGTTGTGTATAATTTTTTTGACGTTTGATGTGCGATATAGATATCCGGCGGCGATTCAGTGTGCGACCAGCGACAGTAAATTAAGAACTAATGTTAAGCACTAAAGCACCTACTAATGTTTGAACATAAGAAAAACCACTTACCCATGTATTGACGTGAATTCTCTTCGAATCTGTCTGGATATATTCTCTTGTAGCATCCTGCCCATCTAGTTCTGCACCTAATTTCGTCATTTCTAATTCTATCTCTTAGGCTTACTCCAAGTATGGATCTCTTCTCAATTAAGGGCGCTTTACACAGAAAATTATCTTACAAGACAACTTGCTGCTAAAGAAGTTAAATATTATAATAGTTGGGAGTGCCTGAAAGAATTAGGTGTTTTCGCGGAGTGCACACTAGGAGTGGAAAACATTAGCTAATGTTGTTGTGGTCAGATTCTATAGATTTTTATAAGATTGTCTCAATAAATGCGTGTTTAGTTGTTTTTTGAACTGTGGTAAGCTGTCTGTTTGTCTCAGTTTATTAGGTAGTTTGTTCCACAATTTGGTCCAGCCACCACGAAACCACGATCACCAAAATTAGTTTTATGGACGCGATTTACTTTAACTAACCTATTTGTATTAGATGTTGATGCTGAGCGAAGTGTTAGTTGTCTGTTATTTGCGGAGAATGGAATGCAGAAGTCGGTTATGTATTGAGGTGCCATGTTGTGAATAGCCTTGAATATTGTAAGGCAGAGCTTATATTCAATCCTCTCTGGACATCTAAGCCAGTGAAGGTTTTGAAGATGGCGTGAGATGTGCGCGAACTTTGAAACGCCGGTAATGAGTCTTGCGGCGGCATTAAATACAGATTGTAATTTGTTTATTTCTGTTTCGGGAGATGAGCACAGATACCATTTCAGTAAACTAAGCGAGAAATAACGTATGCGGTTATTAGTATTTTTTGCTTCTGTTGGGATGCTTTTGCGAATTTATTTAATGCGGCGTAAATGATAGAAGGCAGAGCTGGTAGTGCTTTATATTTGTTTACTAAGAAACAAACTTGAATCCAAGTAGACTTCAAGTAGTTTGACATTGGTTTTGGGAATTATGTCAATATTTGAAATAGAGAATGGAAGTTTTTTAATATCAATTTTGATGATTGCACATTTAAATGAGCGCAGATACCATTACAGTTTATTATTAAGCGAGAGATAACGTATGCGTTTATTAGTATTTTTTGCTTCTGTTGGGATGCTTTTGCGAATAGATTTAATGCGGCGAAAATGATACAAGGCAGAGCTGGTTGTGCTATTAATTTGTTAACTAAGAGACAAACTTGCATCCAAGTAGACTCAAAATAATTTGACATTGGTTTTGGGAATTATGTCAATATTTGAAATAGAGAGTGGGAGTTTTGAATATCGATTTTGATGATTGCACATTAAAATTTCGTTTCGAAATCTTAATCATCTGAATTTTTTATGTACGTTTGTAAATAAAGAAACTTTGAATAAAAACAACCATAAATTTAGATAGAATAAAATTAACATAAAATTAAAAGTAATGCGAAATCGACTGACGTAATTTTAATGCGAAACAAAAATATTTCATTTCATCACTTAGACGGGATCTAATTTTGGAGCTAGAAATAAATCATTATACAGAGTTATTTGTAAAACATTAATGAAATCGCAGGACTATATTCCTGCCTTGATTATGAGTCGAAAATGTTCAAGCTATTATGACCTAATATCAATAGTTATGGAGATATGCGACATCAAAGTTTGCATTTTTTTTTCAATATTTCTCACTTATTTTTTGTAAAATGTTGGACTATCATTACAGTAACTCATATCGATTACGAAAAATTCATTTGTTTCAAGTTAAATACAATGATAAAAACGCTTGAAAAAAATAAAAATTCCATATTGGAATGTTTTCCAATTGGGATTCGAAGGTTTTTATTGTTTGTATTTGACTGTATTAAAGGGAATGAATTTTTTTCAGATTCGATATGAGTTACTGTAACGATAGTCCAACGTTTTACAAAAAATAAGTCAAAAATATTGAAAAAAAAATGCAAACTTTGATGCCGCATATCTCCTTAACTATTGATATTAGGTCATAATAGCTTGAACATTTTCGACTCATAATCAAGGCAGGAATATAGTCCTGCGAGGTTATTAATGTTTTTAAAAAAACGCTGTACAAGGCATATTTATATGTAAGGCTCTTGTACTCTTAGGTGTCAAGTGTTCTTCACGACAGGGTGGTGCGAAAATCGTCAAACTTTACAACCAAAGGACGCGATATCACTTCCTGCAAACTCGTCGGCCAGTCCCCTGCAAAAAGCGGCAATAAATAAAAAAGTGAGGTATTTTCCAAACCGCGTTATTGAAAACATTTCCCAGGGAGGCTGCGCGTTATCTTCGGCCCGCCCAGTGGACCGGGAATGTGGCCCGGCCTGTATTCTAAACTTTATCACCGACCTTCGTCCGTAAAAGCCATAACCAGACCTTTTGTAAGTCGATGAGAAACGTCCCGCGGCTCGGGGGCCCTTTTCGTAATCGCATTCGAAATCGCAAAAAAAAAAGATTTTTTTCCGTGTGACAATACTTTTGTCTTCGAATGAAAAATGACGAATCCGTTCAAATGTAACGTACGATATTGGGTGGGAACATAGGCTGTGTCCGTTTTTTTTTAAATGAACAAAAAAGTTATTAATAAATTAGTTTAAGGCTGGACATTCAGTGAAATGCATATTTGGGTTTTTATTTTTCATTTATATCAGAATGTTCATTCTAGACTGCATTTTTTCTAGGGCAATAATTTAGATATAACTTTTGTTCTTTTATAAATGTGATAAACTGAAACGCGGCCAAAATAATCGTTTTAAAAAAAGTGGCACATTTTAATGAATATTGAGTAGCTTGTTGGTCTTGTGGTTAGGACACTGGACTCGTGATCCAAAGGTCGCTGGCTCGAACCTCACTCCAGACTAGCAAGTTAGTCCTATTTTCATAGCACAAGCGTTTAGCTTAGTTTGAAAATAGTAAGAATATTGATGTGACACGTATTCCGTGTTCATATCTCTATTTAAAAAAAAAATATATATATTTGTATGTACGCATAATATTTTTTTAATACGTATAAAGTATACTTCATTATCCAGAATTGGTCCATAGAGAATTAAAATATATTCAGTATTAATAATGTTATAATGTTCTAAATTTGCAAGAAATTTTTACGTTTTTTGTTGATTTTAAAACGCTTTTTATTTATATAAAAATATGATTTTAAAGAGAATATTCTATACATTCCCGTATTTTGAGGCTTTACTCACAAAATAAAAGTTAGTTTTTTTTATTAAAAACACCTTAATTATTATTTAAAAATAAAAATTCTAAAGTGTGAAATGTGCCAATAAATGACGTAATTTTAAAACAGAATGTCGTTGACAACGGACAAAAAACCCTGAAATATGCATTTGCAGTGAATGTCCAGCTTTAATAATGAGGTACTTTTATTATATACTAGACGTACGCCCGTTAAAAATCACGGGACATGAAATGGATCACGTCTTTGCAAAGCCCTAGTATATGCAGAGTGTAACAGAGCTTGTCCACAATACTTAACTAATGGATTCCTGCCTTGATTACGAGTTGAAAAGCAACCATTACCTAATATCATTAGTTACGGAGTTATACCATATCAAAGTTTGCATTTTTTTCAATATTTCTGATTTATTTTTTACATTACGTTGAAGTATCGTTACAGTAAATTACATCGATTACGAAAATTTCATTCATTTTAAAAAAAATAAAATAAAATGATACAATTGAAACGAGTGAAATTTTTCATATAACTGTAATGATAGTCCAACGTTTTGGAAAGAGTATGTCAGAAATATTTAAAAAAAATGCAAACTTTGATATCGCAGGTCTCCTTGACTATTAGGTCATGGTTGCTTGAACATTTTCGACTCATAATCAAGGCAGTAGTAATCCACCTGCAAAATTGTAAATGTAATTGTGGACTAGCTCTGTTACACCCTGTATAGTATTTTTTAGACGGTCCACGGAGACGAGGTGGTTGCAATGTCGCTAGGGTGCCGCGCTGGTATTTCCGCGTCCAAGGTTCGCGTCCTATTGCGAGCCGTGTTTTTTTGTTTTTTTAGCCGTGAATTTGAACGAAATTATGGACGTTAGAGGAATTTGCAGACAGACGAATAACGAAATTATTATGTTTGATTTCGGCGACCTTGATAACGTTAGTGATGTACATTACGAACAAACATATGTGAATGAGTCAATTTTGTGTAACAAAAAAATACATTTTTGTACGCACTTGTGAATGTATGGCGAATCAAACATAATAATTTCGTCGTCTGTTCGTCCTGTCCCCGTAACTTCGTTCGAATTCACGGCTTAAAAAACGCCCTGAGATGGGGGCTTGAACCCCCGGCCACCAAACCCGAACCGGCCGTTTCACACATGTTGCCACGGCCGCCTCTTCGCGGAGCGCCACAAAGATTGCTATAAATATATACTAGGGCTTAGCCAAGACGCGAGCCAGTGTTTCGTCATTTTTGACGGTTTGCAGCTAGTATTAAATATCTACGTGCACATGATACGGAAATCTCTACAAATTACAACAAAAACTTATCAATGAGCTCCTAAGACACGTTTCCTAGTCGCCAAACTCACGCTACTGGTCAGGTTGATACTTGAGATATTTGCACCAATCATGGGAAAGGATTTTGACTGCTATTCAAAATCCGAACCAGTTTGAAAAGACTGCTCCCTGCATAAATGTTCTTTGTTTAAAACAGACGTCACGCTCTGTTTCTATTCGACGAGTCGCCGGAATGAAATTTGTTCTCGCAAATGACGTTCGCTGAAGACAACTTTTGTAGTGCATGGAACCGGATTTACAGAATGATTACTTTAAATGAAATCTAAATGATTGCTCAAGAAAAACAATCAAGAAAAAATACTAACGTATAAAAATAATGATAACATAGAGTGGAAATCAAATACTTAAAATACAATAGTAAAAAGCAAGTATATTACAAAAGCAGAAACTTAAGGAAAGCATTATATAATAAACATTTTTAAAAAATATATAGAGTGAAAAGCAATAGCACAAGCTTAGAAAATCATTTAATATTAAAAAATGTTATATAACCATTAATTATCTCACTCATTTAACAATTAAAACAAATACAAATCAATTATTTAAGTCCAATTTGACAAATACTAGTTACCTTCTAAAATATGTTTGAATATTATAAAGTTGGTGGCAAAAACGTCGAGTTGCTCGTATCTGTTTGCTAGTCTAGGAAGCCTTTGCAGTGGAGATTAATAACGTAGTTGGTAGCAACAATGTGCACGGCAAAACCTGCATGACTGCAATTACGCGAGATGGAACTCGCAAGTAGATATGTTCTAATAGTTGAGGACAGTCGATAGTACCGTTTTTTTAATTTGTATAATATAATTTGTATAAATATTGTACAGTCTAATTTGTATAAATAATAAAACTGATAAAGTTTCACAGAGCTCTGCCAAAAGACGACCAGCCTCGTATTTTTCTAACTGCGCAATAGTTTTTTATTGTTGTATGTATTTTTCGAGTGTATTCGAACCGTATGCTTTTACGGCAGAAGTGAGAATATGAACAGGTAATAGAACTGATGTATAAATTATGTCCAAATAAAATGAATTATTCAAATAATTCTGGCATCCATCTAGCGGGGGCATTGCAAAGTAATTTCAACTACCGTATCAAAAAAGTGGATTGCTCTATGGACAAAAATAAGAATTAATCAATTAATAAAAATAAGAACTACATATAAGGTCGATATATTCACGGAAACATAGCGGGGTTGCTATAGCTTAGTGGTCAGAGCACCGGCCCCGGAAAGGAGGTGACCTGGGTTCGAATCCCAGTAGTAACCTAATATTTTTTCGTGAATTAGATTTTTCTGTATGTCTTTCTAATTGATTATTTAATTTGGTTATTAGTTTTTTATCTTCTGACCCAGTTTGGTGATGAATCTGCCGCCAACCATCAAGACATATTATTTTAATAACAGTCACGTCTTTTTATAAAAATACAGAACTAGATGTGATGATCCTTCGTTTTCGCTTATCCAAATCCGGTTAAAATCTCGCTCACCGGATAACCCTTCGATAAATTTCCATTCGGACAATTATTTTGAAACAAATGCCGGCCATCAATTTTCGGGGCACCGCTTTTACAGGTGTAGCTGACACAGCCCCGATATATTTTTTAGGGGTGCCGTGCCAGGCAAGCTGCTGTAAATATCTGCCATTAATTTTGTAGACGTTTCTAGATATTGACAATTGTCAAATCGTTTTTGTTGAATTTTTTTTTATTTAATTTAAAACCGAAATTTAAATCAATTAATTACACAAGTTCTAAAAGCTTTGGTGTAGACTTTGATGGCCAATCACTGGTAAAGAGACGTTGATTATGCTTATATTTACAATACAATGCAATCCATATATGATAAAGTAAAGAATGAAGATATTAGGAATGAATGTACAGGTGATAGAATTAAAAAAGGTATGGGCATGTTGACGATGCCAGAGAGGGCGACCGCGGAAGACATGGCACGACCAGATTAACCAGATACTGGAAGATGGTCCCGTTATTAGCCTCAACAACCGTCGAGCTTGCATGCGAAGATGAATGAATGTGGATGAGGCGAGAGTTGTATGTCAGGACAGAAGAGTGTGGCGCTTTATCCTCTCTTCTTAACCCCAAGGGGACGGCATGATGGTAAGTAAGTATGTTTTATACAAGGAAATAAATGGTTATGTCAACTCTCCAATTAAGAGTGTCTGCAGGATGCACTTATATTAAAAAGAATTGCAATGCGATGTTTGGTATATAGTTTGGTCATTTACAACGTATGAGCCACGAAAGGATGATTTAGAAAATGTTGAAGGTAACAGAAATAGAGGGCGTCCGCGAAAGAACTGGCATGATTAGATTCTGCAAGTATTGGAGGATGGCCCTGTTAAAAGCCTCAACAACTGTAGAGCATGCATGATAAGATGTATGAATGTAGCCAAAGCAAAGTAGTATGCCAAGATAGAAGAATATGGCGATCTATCCTCTCTGCCTACTCCTGTGGGGAAACGGAGTGACGGTTATTTAGTTAGTTAGAGATAAGAATTGATGTAAATACGAACACTTGGGGTGGCCTTCATCCAGCAGCGATATTTGAAAAGCAGAATTTTTCTAAAACAGTTTTTTCTCTTTATACATAATATTAAACGCTTCACGGCAAAACTAATTTCTTTGGATACATTCTAAAAGCCGAGCCATCAATCCAACAGAAAAAATGTCTCCTTTAGATGTGAAATATTTCCATCATTGAAATATAAAAAAAACACAAAAAAGGCACAAGATATTTTTCAAACAAATGGCGCGAACAAAGCGCTAACACGCTTTTTATATTCGTCATTCGCATTATTTTTACACCGAGGAATAAAACAAACGATGTCACGTTTCGAATTCACGTGTCAGTAGGTTCCCGTTCCCGTTCGCGTTACAAAGGTTTTAGCGTTCCGCTTTTACGACACGCCACGCGCGGGACCTCGACCGAGATGATCCTGCGGAGCTGATGAAATAATTACAATCGTGATTCAAGGTTACGGAGATAAACGCGGACCGTAATCCGTAACGTGAAAGTACAGGGTGGTTTGATAACGTCGCCGTTTATTTTCATTTCCAAATAATTCTTCAAATCGTGAAAACGATAAAAACTGTTTTCATAATTGGTTCTTCTCACCGAGAGAAACTTTAAAAAAACAACATCTCGGAATTCGCTAACCATTTTTTGACAGTCATAAATTAAAACTATTAAATTCGTTTCCTCATAAAAAATTAAATCCTGAAATCACATTTCCAAACACACCTCCGATCCATGATTTGTTTCCGTTAATGACAAAAAAATTATCGTACTTTTTTAGAAACTCTTATTAGAAGATTTTAAAAGTAGGCCTCAATATATCGAGTAACAGTAATACACCCGCCTCGTGATCCAAAGGTCGCGGGTTCGAACCTCACTACAGAATAGTAAGTTAGTCCTATTTTCAAAGCACGAGCGTTTAGCTTAGTTTAAACATGGTAAGAATATTGATGTGACACGTATTCCGTGTTCGCATCTCTATTTAAAAAAAATATATATATAACTTCTTAGGATAGACTAACCTCTAGATATATAATGACGCATAATCTGACAATTCTTTCCAAGATTATTAGCCTTGTACAATGTACGTATACAGGCTACTATAAAAACCTGATTTTCGCAAATGATTCCATTAGAAATATTTATTAGTAGCGCACAGCACTATTATCGTAAAAATATGAAATCCTGTCAAAAATATTAATAAAAATTTATTGCCAATAACAATTTAGATGCTTCCGAGATGTCGGGCTCTAGAAGGATATTCAACATATCATAGAAAGATTTCAATACAGATAACAGCATAACTGTATCACAAAGCCTCTACAAGAATGAGAAATTATGTGTATTGTTGTGTTGGAAATATACATGATACATAAATTATAGACACTGATATTCCAACAATTATTCCGAAGAAAATAGATGGTAGACCAACGGTTGTTAAGTAAAAAGAAGCTGTCCTGGTTGCAAAACAATTGGAAGTGGGCTGGTCTTGATATCAGCTTGGATAAATGAGGGGAAAAGGCCAAAAAAAATTTTAATGTTTTGGATGCAGTCACTGAGGATTATTTATTTAGAATGTACTGAATTAGAGATTTTATGGGAAATATAGCTCTATCACTTCCTAAATCATATTTTCATCTCACTTTTAATAGCAAATAAAGCGACACCCTCGTAGTGTAAAGAGCAAAAGTAGCTAAATCCACATTAACCTATCAACCCCAAGAATGTTTCCCGTGAAAAAATGGTCGCTTCATACTAAAATGAGAGTTTAATGTCGATTTTATACTAAAACGTCATAGCAAAAACGCAAAAATCCTATTATGTACGCAAATAGATATTAATATACCTGCCCGGCCTCTGAGATCCCAAACACTATTCCACACAAAAGTCTACAACACGAACATAGGCTATTTCTCTTCTCTATCTAGAATGCTAAACCAGCACAACGAAGTCATGTAACCCCAACATCGACATATTTCACATGACACAACCTCAGTTTAAGAGAGAAATTATATCACTCCTGACCGAAAATAATTTGAACGTGTAAGACGGACTCTTCGGAAATCAACCTAAATAAAAAAAATTATTTCCACAAAGACACGGGTATACATTTTTTGACGTGCCTATTATGTCGTGCGGAGATTGTGTACTAATCACCTTATCCTAAATGATTATCCATTAGGGTCATTCTGACCTGTCGATAGTCTTTTAATTAAAAATAAAATAAAAATTTTAAAAAATGTAAAGAGCAAAAGCAGTAATGTTCAATATTTTGTATAAAGACAGCAATATCCATATTTAAAAGTAAAATATTTATTTATACATGCATTTTAAAGGAAAAAAATGATGGCAATTGTTTTTAAAAACTTATTGCCAATAAGATGTTGAAAATTTACATGGAAGTGACGGGTTTTTTATATTTGGCTAGTTCAGAACAGAAGTAATCTAAGTAGCATTTTTGGCAAAACGAAGCTAAGTCACATTTTGGACTCCCTTGGTGTGAAGTAAACGAAATCCAAGTGCCATTCAGCACTTTTTTAAAAAACTCTTTTTTTATGACATTTCTATTTTGTGTTAAAATTGTATTTTTTTACTGCAAATGTTTTGTGAATTTATAATAACAAAATGGTCCTTGGATTACTTCCATTCTGAACTAGCCATTTAATTCAGAAACACCTCTGTGTGATACTGCGCTTTTGCTTTGGTACCCCTCAAATAGTGCATTTTGTTTGTTGTTTTGCTACTAAATAGATGCATACGCATAAATACGAACATGACACCAGGAAGGGATATAAATATCTAATAATAAGATATAATCCTGAACGTGTAGCAGCCCACGAATGACAGTTCATTAATATTGACAGAATATTATAAACCAAGCGCGTGCTGTGGGAACATTGAAGCACGACTTTTTGTAAAAGTATATTTTGGAAAAAAAAAAATAGAAATCAAATATTTATGCTACAGATTTTTATGATAAATCAAAATATGAATGCCACGATAATAATTGTTATAGAAATATTCTAAAATATATGTTGTATTCCGATTTTTTTTCCAAATAATTGTTTACGTAAAAGTCATGCTGCGATGTTCCCTATACATATCAGAGCCATAACACACATCCAACAGTAAAACAAAAGGCCCTTTTTATGGCCACCAACTCATTGAAGCTAGTCTTACATCAAAATAAAATACCCTTTTGAGGGCAAGAGAGAGATATAGATTGGAAATGTCCCGCTATTAGGTTCTGTACGACACATGCATCTTTAAGAAATATTTAAATTTTAAAATCTGAACTCCGGCTATACAAACAATTACAAATATGCATATACAACTCAATTGGGTGTTAGAGATTTTGTTTGTGATTCACTCAAATACGACTAAACTAGATCAAATAATATTACTAAACGACATTTAGGTATGGATATTTTCGGTAATACTAACTATCCGATTGTATTTAAGATTCTACGCGAAATCACTCCAATTAGCATCCATCTCCATCAGAAAAATATAAGTAAGAACAAAGAAGATCTGTCATTGTCTCGGTAGCGAGACACTACATCCGACCTAGGATCGCTCCAGTTACCAAGTACTCTTGCGATGAGTAGGTAACAGGAAAATCAATACTGTGGCAAATGGTATAAAAAATTTATTGATTTCAGCATATTACAAAATGTAATACACAATATTAAAAAAAGTTAACAAAAAATAATTGATGAAAAATACAAGCGATACGAGATACTTGATACAAGCGCTTAGTTAGTCTAAAGAAAGATAGTCAATATACAGGTTTTAACTCGCTCTATACAGGGTTATTTGTAAAACATTAATAACCTCACAGGGCTATATTCCTGCCTTGATTATAAGAGTTAAGAAGATATGCGACATCAAAGTTTGCATTTTTTTGCAATATTTGTGACTTATTTTTTGTAAAACGTTGGACTATCATTACACTAACTCATATCGATTACGAAAAATTCATTCGTTTCAATACAAGTTAAATAAAATGATATAAGCCATGAAAAAATTCTAATTGGAATGTTTTCCAATTGGAATTCGAAGGTTTTTATTTTTTTATTTGACTTGTATTAGAGAGAATGAATTTTTCATATAATAGATATCAGTTACTGTAATGATAGTCCAACGTTTTACAAAAAATAAGTCAGAAATATTGAAAAAAAAATGCAAACTTTGATGTCGCATATCTCCTAAACTATTGATATTAGGTCATAATAGTTTGAACATTTTGGACTCACAATCAAGGCAGTAACATAGCCATGCGAGGTTATTAATGTTTTACAAATAACCCTGTGTAGATGATATAACCTTAGATAATTAACTAATTGACCCAGGTATTTCGGGTACCCATAAAATAGGGATCTTCGGGTACCCAAAAATTGCCTGGTTTCCGAATATGATTTTTTTTCATATAATTTTTGTATCATATACATACCTACATACTTTTGTATCATACACGGACATATGGCTCGACAGGAGGACACTAGATGGGCACCCAGAATCCTACAGTGGAGGCCCTGGACAAAAAATAGAAGCGTCGGAAGACCTCCCAAAAGGTGGTCCGATGACATAGTCCAGCAAGCAGGAAGAACCTGGATGCGAATGGGGAGAAACAGAGACGAATGGAAAAAAATGGAAGAGGCCTACATCCAGCAGTGGAGGGAAAAAGGCTGAGGAAGAAGAAGAAGAAGAAGATACATACCTTGATCTCTATTATAAAACCTTGTACGCTTCGTCAATTTAGACGTAATGAAACTAACTAACCACAACCCTGCTAGGTAGACAGGATAGAAGGCTACAGCACACCATTTTTTATTTGGCTTTGTTCATATATATCTTCAATCTCATGCATGCTCTACGGTTGTTGATGCTTTTAACAGGGCCATCCTCCAATACTTATAGTATCTGATCTAACCAGATCTTTCGCGGACGCCCCTCTATTCCTTCTGCTTTCAACACTCGCCGCTTATATTTCTTTAAGCATCTTTTCCTCGCTCATCTGATCTACATGACCAAACAATCTCAGTAATCCTTTTTTTTATCCAACCTTAAAATAATAAAGATAACGTAATATAACCTAAAAGTAAGTAAGTAGAGAGAAAAAGTACGACTAATGTCGTAATTTCCCCTCTTAGCACATGACCCAAGTTTGACACCTTTCGGACTTTGATATTTGTCAAAAACTCTCAGTTCTGGGTCTCTGTAGCACATCTAAGTTGCTGACGATATCTGTCCACAACATTTTACGGTGTAACCACATTTCAAATGCTTCATTTTCATGGTATGGATCAAACATAGCATTTAAAAATCTATGCGATTCTAAAATGTTATAAAATCATTATCTATGTTAGTATTTCGTAATTTATAATGGTGAAATTTCCATCATTTATCTGATTGATTCCGTCTTCTACCTGGAAGTTACTCTAAGAAATTATGTTATATTAATCATCCCTTAAGGTTTCGAAGTAGTGTACAACAAAAAAGGTATTATCCTTTTTCTCTCAGAAAGCTTTTCACAGATATTTTCGTGCTATTTTTGTAGAGTTTTATTAACATTAATGGAATCTTCTCCCCGACTGAACGGTAAAGTAATGAAATATGTTATTCCGTATCAACTGTTTATACACATATTCGGTAATATTAAGGGAAACATTCCAACATTTCTTAAGAGAAGTAATCGAAAAAGATACAAATGAAAACACGCTTTTTAAAAATTTATTAAAAAAGAAAATAAATTTATAAACATCCACAATACTAAGAGTGATCGCAGTATATGCGTATATCAGTAAAAAAAAAAGTATGTTATTAAATAATAAGGAGAAGGATTATATTTGAAAAACGGGGGTTTATAAATTGATTTATAATGATTGTAATTATTTTTATATAGGGAAATCATGTAGAAATTACTATGTAAGGAACACTTAAAGTGTTAATCTATGAATATTATTCCGAATCTTTTGGAAATGGATCATTCTTTTGACAAGGATTAACAAATTTATACAAACCATAAATAAGGGTTTACAAATTGTACATAAAAAATAATATAGGAATACAGATGGATAAACAAAAAAATTGAGAAATAAGAAAAAGTGTTAATAGTTAATTAAATATTAAAAATAACCAGATCTTTTTGCAATTGTTTGTATTTTAAATGTGTTTATATATTAGTATTTTATTATTTATTGGTCTTCTATTATTATTTTTATTTTGTTAATGTCTATACTTCGATTTTTTATTTTTAATGTACGTTTTATCCTGATGAAGAGACCTTTGGCCCCGAAACCTTTTTTTTAACGAATCAGTGATGCAAACAAAGTATATTATTGTAAAAATACACATATTAATAATGTCACAACAAATTAATTCTGTATTTATTGAAGAAGAAATTAAAAAGATTGTTAATAAAACTCCAAGTTTTCGGTACCATAGTTTTTTCAATGTAGCAAGCAGGTGTTATTTTGATCACATATGTATTAAAAATGTATATAATAATAATAATAATAATAAATAAAATAAAAAATGTCAAATTTTCGAAGGAAGCAAACACTTGGTGGTGAGACATTATAATTAAATAAATAAAACTAACTTAGTTAAACATCACTTATATTTATTTTCAAATTTATTTCTCCCTGAAGAAGCTACGGTCGTATCGAAACCTGATTGGATTTGAAAATAAATATAAGTGGTGTTTAACTAAGTAAGTTTTATTTATTTAAAAAAAAATGTATTAAAATTATCACATAGAAGCGGACAAATTCATTAAAAAATATACAAATTAACCACGTCTGTTAAATCTATGACACATCCTTGACAAAGCGTTACTAAATAAGACGACAAAATTTTGATCATCTCTGTCAAACGGTGTAGATTTGTATATATTTATAGATTCAATGTAAAAAAAGTATTCTTCATACCACGCATCGATTGCGAAAACGTCTAAAATCTCTTGTCGTGTTAAACAGATTATAAATATTATCAGCCAACAGAAATATTTTCAACAATTCAAACATTTCAAAAGTCAACTCTTCCCCGGTTATATTCCATCTAACAATAACAAGGAAAGATAAATGTGATTCACCAACTACAAACATAACACAGTAATCCTGGATTATTTGCCCGGCACGGAGGACCACTGCCGCAGTTACGTTACTTCTCAACTTCTCGAAACGACTGCCAGCGCCGGAGAACAGAGGGCACGCGATTCCGGGCAGCACGCGACACAGCAAGGATTAGAAAATAAGCAAAAACATACTCCAACTTAATGAGGAACTAAATCAAACTCGAAAAAGTTGAAAAAAACTAGAATAGCATAATTTCAAATTGCCACAATTTTCACTCAAAAAACATGCAATAAGGGATGGCAAAAAAGAAATGATATAATAAATGTGTTTTAAATCAATAAAAAAAATTGAATATTTTTGAGTATGTCCAAATTTTTCGGAACAGAACTGGATTTTTGTTACAAGATATCTATATAGATTTTTTCTGGAGATATTTCTGGCGTATCCTATTGTAATGTTAGTAATTCGGATAAATTTTCATTCACACAGATAAAGTATATTGCTTTAAAAAAACTCCAAAAAAATTTATATAGATGTGTCATTAGCGACATCTGTGGTCACTTAAGGGAAATGAAAAAGCTTTGGTGCTGGCCGCGTGGAGGATCGTTAGAACTCACATGTGAAACGTGGCGCACAATTTTTAAATATATATACAAATTCCAAAAATTAGTAGGCATTGGTATTCTATCATGGGTGGAAATGGCGAACGTTACATTCTGTAAAGTGATCATTTAAGCCAGCCGTACGAATGGTCGTAAGCCCTATGTACACCCAAAAGACGTCTCTGTGAGACAAATATATACAATGATATATACATTGATTGATTCAAAAAAATTATTTTGCAAAATCGACAAGCTTCATTGATAATTGATTAACACCCCCCTTGCCATACAGTTACACAGGTTTATCAAGATAATTAACCCTATAACAGTGGGATTGTGTAGTGGCGTTGTGTAGTTCGTGAACGAACTAGGTCGTAAGAGCGCTCCCACAGACGAACTACGCGAACTAATTCCCAGACCCCCGCTCCTTGGTTGGTTAGTTCGTTTTTAGTTCCTTTATTCGTTATAAGACCGACCTTTATTAGTGAGAATGGCGTCGATTATTCCTAAAAATTGATTAAAATATATTAGTTAATTATTTTTATTTTGTTTGTACCATGTGATAGTCAACTTTTACTTTATAATGGAAGTACTTTTTGTTGATTTCTGTTTAAAACTTCGATTATTTAAAAAGGTATTTTTACTCTGTTAAATAAAGAATACATTTATTGCACCGATTATATTATTAACACAATATATATCCAAGTTAAACATCCTATTTACACACTTAGAATAAATACCTACATTCAGAAAATTTTATAAGTAATATTTTTACGTTGAACTAATAAATAAATAAAAATATTTAAAACATTTTTAAAACACTGTGAGTAAAAAAGTAATAGCAGAATGGCTACTTTTAGAAACAAAAGAACGCGTTCACCGTGCGGGGAGCAGTAGCAAAACGAGCGAACGATCTCATTTCTCTGTTTCGAGACCGGTAACGGCAGCTGACGAACTAAAAGAGCGACCTAGTTCACTAAGGAGCTGCGAACGAAACAAAAGAACACATGCGCGAAGCAATAGCAAAGCGAGCGAACGATTGCCTCTCTGTAGTTCAAGACCGGAGACGGGAGCTGATGAACTAAAAGAGGGACCTAATTCACTAAGAAGCTGCGAACTAAACCGAACGCTCCAGATAGCGAACCATTACGCGCAAGACTATTGTGTAGAGAAGAAGAAGAAGAATGAAGGTGCGTGTTCGTATTATGAGAAAACGTGTCCACAGTCATGCACTGGCACAGCTATGTAAGAAATATGATCTTCTAGCACAGTTAAGTGAAATCGCTGAAGGCCTCCTATTGTGAATTAATACAGTGCAGTGAGTAAATGTCTGTGACAAGAGCCAATGATAGATAAGTGGAGAGGTACAGACTTACCAAAAATACTCATGATAAATAAGTTTCAATTTTATTAAAAAGCAAGTTTAAAAATTGAATAGGTTGGACAGGCGGTGTTCGGAGAGAGAGTGGTAGGTGTCTCCGCAGACGACTGGAACGTCGTCGTCCGTTTGGGTCTCCGATTGGTCGATTGATGGTGAACGCATCGAGTTCCCGAATGGTGGCTTTGGTCTGTCGGGCGGTTTGATTCCAGGCAACCTAAGACTCCACAACTCTATCATATTTCAGTGTAATACAAAATCATAATTAAACTAATTATAAAAAAAAATTTGCTGCTATTTCCGCCTCATATGATTTTAAATAATGGAATTAAGTGCAACAACATTGAGATTTATTCTTTATTTAATAATCTAAGAGTCACAAAATTGATAAAATTGGGAAGACTTCGGTGGTTGGATTATGTGAAGAGAATGAATGAACAGCAAATACATAAGTCTTAGCCGAATACAAAACCAATAGGGTGAAGTTGCGCACGATGGCCTAAGATTGAAAGATAATGTATTCAAAGCCTTGGTAATCCAGAATTGCAGAACGCTGGCACAGCACCAAGATCAGTGGAGGAAGACTCTTGAGGGGGCAAGGGTCAAACAGAGTTTATAGAGCCAACAGTGATTATGGTAATGAAGGGAAAATAAAATTCGCGTTTAGAATTGAAGAATTTGTAAAAGTTAGGCTCCACTGTCCACCGGAAAGGGACCAGTGAGTCCCCGAATCCAGGCCAATCGCGCGAAGCAGGGAAGAGATGGAAGCCACAGGACTTGCGACCTGTAATCGGCAGGTTTAAGGATCTTTTGAGTCATGACTAATGTAAAAAAATTATGTTAAAAAAATTCTCTACTAAAAATAATTATTTATGAATTAATTATTTAGGAAGTAAAATTGATACGTTGGATATTAAACACGATATAATTATCACAATAAATTATACAATAAATATACAAAAAAAATTACACAATAAAATATATCACAATAAATTATACATAGTGAAAATATTAACAAACAGATGATTATTAGTACGTCTCTAATTAATTAAATGAAGAGAGATTGGAAGCAAGGATATGCTGAATAGAACAAGAGAATATTGTTAGAATATAATGCTATAAAATAATAACCTATAATAAATTGTAATTATATATTTTAAATACTTTATACTAACCGTAAAATTATGATATTTTAACAATGTTATAATCATTCAAACTAAGAAAAGTATTTCTCATTTAAAATGCCTCAAATAGGTAGCCATTCTTTGCAGTAACACGGGTAGAAATCATCGCTTCATATAGGGTATTTTCTATCACGATAAGTTGAGAGTAAAGAAAGCATAGCATATGAAAAGAAAAGAAAGCAGAAAGTGGGTAAAGCAACGTTCAGATTTGATCCCCTACCACAACAATATCGCGCACTTTAATCCCATTTCACGAATGTATAGATTGTATACTGACAATATCGCGATAAATGAGTCGGACATATTCTCCAATTCATTACTTTGCTACCAAAAACTTTTACTTAAAACCTTGTTTTATATAACACGTCTATTTATTTATTTTTAATAATGTCTACTTTTTAATTTGTATCTAAGTATCTCAGTATTCTGCATTTTAGCATAAAATTTCAGATATTTAAAGTCAATATACAATAATTAGAACCCAATACGATCGTGGTTAATAAACATTGTTAATTTTTTTATTTATTACATATTTTACACTTAACAAAGATCCTGCTAACTATGAATTATTTTTCAGCAGGTTTCTTCTATTACTTATGAAAATATTCAATAACTTTTAAATAACAGTGTTGGCTTACATAAAAATTTATAAAATTATAAAAAAAAATTGCTTTGTAAACATTTCACTATTGTTCAGTTTTTCAGTTCATTGATGTTCATTCAAATTCCGAGAATAGTTTATTGATGTCATTATTAAAAAATATTATTTCAATATATAGTATATATACCTTGCTATTTTAATGCTTTATATTGCGTAAATGTTATAAGTAAAGGGAATTGGCAAAGCTTAAAATTAAAAAAATTAACTAAAATTTTCTGCTCTACAATACATTGTATTTGTTTTTACGTTACATTTATTTACAGGCATATATTAATTTTTAATTTTGCTATTGCTTATGTATTCAATAATATCTACTTGCGTTTTCCATCCATATTTGTATTTATATCTACAATTAATTAATTAATTTTTTATTGTATTTTTTCTCATTGTATTGTAAGCCGCTCATCTCAGCACAGGTTTATATCCAAGTGAGATAAGTGTCTCTTTTTTCTAACAAACATAAATATTAAGTTCAGGATAAATAAAATATAAATAAATAAAATATATGTCAAGTGAGCACTTTCGACACCTGATTCTGTTCGATGACGAATTCTTTGTTTTTATCGCACATTAATCGAAAAACTTGTAGAACGCTAGAAATACGTTATAAATATTGAAAAATACATTATTTACTATTTTTTGTATTTTTTTGCGTCCTCAACATATATAAAAAACGGATACAACTTATGTCAACACCCAATATCATACATTATGTTAGAAGGAATTCGTCATTTTTCATTCAAAGACAAAAAGTTTTGTCATACGGAAAAATCTTTTTTTGTGATTTGGAAAGCGGGAGCGCCCTTTATATTTTTTCCGCCACTACTATAGAGAGGATCATAATGACAAATTATATTCAACCTGACTCTTTTTACAAGTGTAATACATAAAATTATCATAAATTACATTTTCAGTCGTTTAATTATGACACTGAAAATCTGAAAAGCCTTGTCTGAAGCTAGTTTTAAAGTGGAATAAAGAATAAATACACAAATAATTTTCAATAATTTTTGATCGTATTTTTTAGTGTTTATGTATTGTCACGGGTCGTGGCTGCGAGAGATAAATTAGAACACTGGAAATTAATGAGCGATTTATTAATTAGTGATTTATTAATTATTAAATGGACAAAGTCAATTAACACGAATCAACCTAACGCTATTCTTTGAATCACACTATTTCATGAGTTACCTAGTCACTCGTTTATGAACACATCATTATCGCTGGGAATACTTTACATAACATTCCCTCAAAATTCTCGCTCGCATTAATTTCTTTCGTCACTGAGGTAAGAACTCGCTTCATTATTTCGTTCGATATCTGTCGCTCCGAAATTCCAAGACTGGGTACATCGCCGTCGTCGAAATGTCAAAACTACTCTATTGCGTGGCACAGTTCTGCCTTATACACGCGATAAGCTGTTTTTTCGAACTTGTTATATTATTCTATTCCTTTCTATTGTTTAATAGAAGGTTCCCATTGCTTCTAGTTTATTCCAGTCGTCTCTTGAAGATTTTATGTAGACTGTTCAAAAGCTGTCCATAGCATTTTTCCAAAGTAATATATTACAAGGGATTTCGTAACAATATATAAAACGCACTTATTTTATGACACCGGATATTAATCGACACACCTGCTGTTTCCAATAAACAACATAATAACATAGTTTATTAGAATCGGAAAAATTATAATTCCAGCATTAACGGTTATAAAAAATATATTATTAGACAAATAGGTGGATCGTATTTTATGACGGACTAGGAACCTCTGTGTTGTTTCTGCATTATCGATAATATGGGCCGAGTCGTAAAAAATTTATGTTCTTGGGAAAAAATTGTAGTAACTTATTAGCAATCATTTTATCGATTATATTTGTAGAGTAGCTTGTTGGTCTTGTGGTTAGGACACTGGACTCGTGATCTAAAGGTCGCTGGTTCGAACCTCACTCCAGACTAGCAAGTTAGTCCTATTTTCATAGCACAAGCGTTTAGCTTAGTTTGAAAATAGTAAGAATATTGATGTGACACGTATTCCGTGTTCACATCTCTATTTTTTAAAAAAAAAATTAAAAAAAAAAAAAAAAAAAAATATTTGTTAAGTGTTTACTATCCAGCGTGAATTTTTTTGTCTTATCGTAATAGTGATCGTGATAGCTTGCTTAAACATTAAATTGAAAGAAAATTAAAATATCAAGTTAAATATAAATAAATAATCAAGATATAGTATAGATCTTTCAAAGAGACCAAGCTATATTTGATATGGGAAAGAAGGTATGGAAGAAATTGTAGGTATATATGTTTAACTTGCACACCTTGTTTCGAACGTGAGTTGTATCTTCAGTACCGCCACCTGCAGTCGAAAACTTTGTCGTTCCCATAATCTGATACAGATGTCGCTATTAGTAATGAGATATCTGTATTTTTTAATCTGAGTTTTTTAAATCAATATTCTTTAAATGTGTATATGATATTTTACGAATTATTTACATTAAATTAGAATGCGCCTGAAAATTATTTTAATCTAAAACTTTTTTTAGACCAGTTTTTTTATATATTAAGAAATAAGACTTCTATACCTACTTTTCCATATAAAAAATAGATCAAACATCTTGGTTAATGATGTCTTCCTGGGAACAAAATCCAGTATTTATTTTGTTCGTGAAAAATTGAACATACTCAAAATATTCTGAAAAATATCAGTTACCAAAATAGAGGAATTGAAAGCATATTCGACACGTAATTTTATGTAAGGCAATGGTAAATACTATCTGAAAAAATTTGCAAAGAAAATATGTTGAAGAACTTTACCAGAGTTGTCTTGAGTAGTGATGGTGTCATCAATGTGGAGAATGGTGATGGTCACTAAAATGGAAAATAGTGAGGAAGAAGGTCGACTCCACAGTCAAAATTTCCGGTATTTAATGTCACCTTAGACGTATGTGTGGCAAATCCATGTATGATAGAGTTAAGAATGAAGATATTAGGAATGAATGTAAAGCTGATCGTACCATACACATAATACATAGAATAAAAATAGGGTCGCTCAGGTGGTTTGGGCGTGTCGAGCGAATGAATGAGGAAAGAATGGTAAGAAAGATATATAATGCGAGTGTTGACGGCGCCAGAAAGGGAGGGCGGCCACGGAAGACGTGGCATGACCAGATTAATCAGATACTGGAAGATGGTTCTGTTAGAAGCCTCAACAACCGTCGAGCTTGCATGCGAAGATGCATGAATGTAGATGAAATGAAAGTTGTATGTCAGGACAGAAGAGGGAAACGGCGTGATGGTAAGTTAGTTAGTTATGTATTGCATACGAATAGTGTGAGCTTTATCTCCCATTTGGGTTCCTTTTCAAAATATATGCTTAGGAAAAAGTCATGCTTCTTGTCATCACTGCACGCCCCTGAAAAATAGTTACCCCATTACCGCGAATACGTGATAACATTTCTAAGTGCTTACTGCGTGCCTCTTCTTCACCCCGATTCTAAAGACATTTCGCGTCAAAATACTTTTGCTGCGCGCTACTCCAAAAGTTCCCTGCCGCTGCCCGCCCTGACCTAACCCACAAATCAACCTTTTGAATTAGAAAAAATGGCGTAAAAGCACAGTGGCCGTATCGCCGGGCTTGCGACAGGTCCACACACTCGCGCCGCAATAAATAAGGTTTTATCTGCGCCGAGTCGCGCGCGTGACGTGTGCTGAGGTCGGCTTAAGGGCGGCATTGTCAGATTTGCCGCCGCCCCGGGTGACACACTGACCTGTCACGGACGGCGCTAGTGTCTTACGAGAGTCACCCTCCGCGGGAATTACAACAAACACCGCGATGGGTAGCGGAACACCCGGAACTCAGTGAACGATCGGAAAATATTATAAACTTTTGGAGGTGGATGAGCCCTCCGATTTTGGATAGAGTCAAGGGTCACCACTCCGTTTGTAGAGTCGGAGATCTCTGCTGCGGTTGATGATGTAAAAGTCGCGATGGTTTGACAGAACTTATTACAAAACACAAGTTATAAAGAATACAGTAGTGTACAAAGGTTACAATTGAAAGGCGCGAAGTTCGAAGGTATGACGGCGAGGGCTTCCGCTGTATCCGAGGAGCCCCGCTGGAGTGAGATGATTTGTTCTGCGGGCGCGTGCTTATATAGTGATCCAGAACAAAGGAATCGGGGGTGTTATGATTTCCTCCTTCCTCGGCTGCGCGTGTGGGTATTTAGCCTAGATCAGCGAGGTGAGTTCATCCGCTCTTCATGCCCTCTAGCCACTCTCGCCTTTGTCCTCGATCATTGGTCCGGCTTACATCGTCGCCTTGTTCGTTGTGCTCAGCGCTTTTGCCGCGACCTCTGTATCGAGGGTAACGGTCTGCCGTGCTCGATGTCAGCATAGTGGTACCTCCTTACACGTGTATATGTACGCGTCTTTGGCCACCACAAAATTTAAAGGAAAACAGTAGGGGCAGAATCGGAAATGATTGGCGAATTGGACAACTAATCGACGATTATCGAGAAATCTGGCCAGAATAGACGTCTAAAATATGTGAAGTTTCAAATACCTCGGTGTAATAACATCTTAGAATGGAAAGCAAGGACGTGAATTGGATAGGAAGATAGGTAACACGATTCCTGTATTATTCCGTATTTATAAAAGCGGAGTTCAGCCAGGGAGCAAAGTTGGCAGTATACAAATCAGTTTTCAGGCCAACCCTAGTGTACGGCCACGAGCACTGAATTTTGACCAAAAGAACCCGCTCAAGGCTACATGCTGCCGAGATGAGATATCTACGAGGAATAGAAATACTCAAATAAGAGAATGTATCGCAACAGAACCCTTATTGATGTTTATCGAGAAATCACAGTTACGGTGGCTGAAACATATGTTGCGACCGCCAAAGCTGATATTCTAGGCAAGACCAAAAGACATAAAACCAAGGGGCCGACCTAGAAAGAGCTGGCGAAAACAGTTGGAGGACTGCTGCAAAGCGAGGTTGCAAAAAAAAGGGCTGACGTGGAGAGTAAAGCTCTAGATATGAAAAGTTGGAACATTCTATGCGATGCAAGGACCCCGACCCATTAGGATAAGAGGTAGAAGAAAAAGAAGAAGAAGAAATAAGACGGACCTTTGCATCGAACATGTTGTGCGGAGCAGAGCAAGAAAAAGATTCTCAAGAATGGACAACTTCGCAATCCTTTACATTGCAGCTAACGAAACCCTACCTAGTCAACGTCTTCCTGGAAGATCACCTAAACGATGGACAGTTGAATCTCAACGTTCCAAGAGTAGAAGCCAGGACAGTTTTTGTTTGGACAGATAATTTTTTTTACAAGGCTCTTTGTTCTTTTATACTTTCCGAAAACATTAATCGTAATGCTAAATGATAAAAGTAATATTCAAATATTTTTGGTATGCATTTTTTATTAGTCAGTGTGGACACACTACTTTTACAATTATTTTTTTGACACAAAATTATTCGCGAAGACATTATTATAAACTGCATTTGTACAAATACCCAACTGCCAAAGACAGATCTTAATTAATTAATTTAAGTGTATTTTTTCATAATATAGCACCATATATATATATATATATATATATATATATATTTTTTTTACACATATTATTCTATTGACTTTCGCTATTTTTTTATATTCATATGTTATATTTATATCTTCAAAATAATTGATTCAATTTATAGTACCTAATATAGTATTTTATTTTATATTTATACTATTTTGTTCTCATTCTATTGTAAGCTACTCATCTCGGCACACGTTCACTCTAGTGAGATAAGTGGCTCCTTTTCTCAGAATATTTTGAGTTTATTCAAAATTTTCAACGAACACAGTACTGGATTTTTATCCCAGGGTACATCACTAATCGAGATATATATAGATGTTTCATAGAGATGAAACTATATTTTTTCATGGGAAAGCAAGTATGGAAATCTTACGACCTATTGTGCGACTGGCTTAAGTGATCACTTTACACAACGAAGCGTTCACCATTTCCAGCAATGACAGAAACATCTTTGGACGCCGGTAGCGCTAGTGATAATCACAACACACATTTTAAACAGGTTGTAAAAAACTTAAATATATACAACCTCCAAAAATGTGATGTTTATAATAAATATCAATGCGTGACAAATTTCCCGACCACCCTGCGCATCTGTGGCGGTCTCGGGTGATACGAGAAAATCCACCCTTTAAGTGTGGATTTAGTGTTCGGCGGTCCGGACTGCCACCGACCGACGCCGACGCCCGAGCCACGCCGACCGACGCCTACTCGTTACGGCAGTTAATGGTTTGCGCAAACAAATAAAAATGCTAATATTTCTCTGCCTCCTTGGTCTCTATTAAGAGGCATTTGTTATCGCGTTAGAACCGTTTGGTCTTATTTTATCTGTTCGGCAAATATGCTTTGTCTTTTTTTATTTATTTACGTGGTTCTTGAACGTCTTTATCACGGAGTAGCTAAGGATAGTCAAAAGTTGAGAAGATATGCGACATAAAAGTTTCCATTTTTTTCAATACTCATTACAGTAACTGATATCTAATTTGAAAAATTCATTCTCTTTAATACAAGTCAAATAAAATTATAAAAATCATACCATTGGATTTTTCTTATGGGTTTTTATTTTTTTTTTTTAACTTTTATTTAGACGAATGAATTTTTCGTAATCGATATAAAATACTGTAACGATACTTTAAAGTTTTGTAAAAAATAAGTCAAAAATATTGAAAAAAAAAAGACTTCCAAACACATTATATGAATAGTTTCATTGTTGTGAGACATCTATAGTTTGTCTAGATTAATAGTTATCTCTCTGTTGGCAAAAGCTGGTAATTGTGTTCTCAGAACATACATATAAAAACATAAATAATAAGAATATATTTTTTTTTTTTTTTTTTAAATAGAGAAGCGATCACGACATACGTGTCACATCAATATTCTTACTATTTTCAAACTAAGCTAAACGCTTGTGCTGTGAAAATAGTGAGGTTTGTACCAGCGACCTTTGGATCACGAGGCGAGAGTCCTAACCACAAGACCATCAAGCTACTCGTTTACACCACTAATTTGCTGAAAATACCAACATGTTTCGGGGCCGAAAATCCATTCATCAGTATACAATGTATATCTACTAAAAAATAAAAATCAAAGTATAGATAATAACAAAATGATGAAGGGACCATTGGCCCCAATTTTTGTATTGGCCCCATTGTTTGTATTATCAACAAATTAATGGTAATATAACAAAGTATATTCATATTAGACATAATAATAATATCACAACAAAATCATTTTGCTATTTTTCTCAATTTGATAAAGAAATACTAAAACAATATTAACCTATTGAAGTCCTATTTAGAAAACAACACCTTCAAAAATGTTAGAATTATTGTATTGTGTAAAGTGATCACTTAAGCTGGCTCGTACACGTCATAAGCCCTGTGACCATCGTATAAAAAAATTTCAAATACGTTAGGTGTCTTTATGAGACATATATAGTTTCTCTGGATTAATAGTTATCCCTCTGTGGTAAAAATCCAGTAATTGTGTTCTCAGAACATACATATAAAAAAATAAGAATATATTTTGTTTACAACACTAATTTGTTGAAAATACTAACATGTTTAGGGGCCAAAAATCCCTTCATTAGGATACAATGTATATCTACTAAAAATAAAAATCAAAGTATAGACAATAACAAAATGATGAAGGGACCATTGGCCCCAAAACATGTTTGTATTAACAAATTAGTGGTGATGTAACAAAGTATATCCATATTAGACATAATAATAATGTCACAACAAAATCATTTTGCTATTTTGCTCTATTTGAAGAAGAAACAATAAAATAATATTTACGTATTGAAGTCCTATTTAGAAAACAACATATTGAATTAATATAGTACCTTCAAATTACGTTTGTAAGAATAATACATTCGTACTGTGTGATTGCCTCTTCGACTGTGACATTAATTACTGAAGCATTCAGCAGACAGACTCCTCAAATCATACGATGACTAGAGACCTTCAATAGAGGCTGAGACGTCTCCTGTCGTCTCAAAGGGAAAACCAATATTTAGTTCACCACACATCTATTATCTAAGTGAACATCAAATATGTTCAAATGCCTTCCTTGCGATCGTTCTCCTTATTATTTCACATGATTTGGTAAATTATTACATTCAAAAATTATAATGCTACGTCTTGGGAATATAAAATATATATAATATATATGTAAATAAATACATACAGATATTGTACACAAGAGCCTTGACGTACGTATTTTTTCTGGTTGTTTTTTTATTTATTTTAATATGGAATAAACTGCTAAACAACATTTATTTATAGAAAATCTCAGAAGTGAGAAATATTTTTGGAGATAAGTAACAACACGGAATTTCCGAAAAATTGTATTTGAAAAATAAATAAAAAAATAACAATGATCAATAGATATCAAAATTTGTCTCATAAAACGGTACATTACTGAATCATGAATTTTGATAGCCGAAAATAAAACAAATTAGAGTACCTAATTATTAAGTATGATTTCGATCGACTTTTTTTTTGTATTGTTTTAAAAAGAATAATTTCTATACTTTTGTCTGATTAAAATTAAAAAGTTATCAACTGTGTTAAAAAAATGAAAAAAAAACTAACCCACAAAAACCTAGTTTTTATTATACTCCTTTTCTCATTGAATCAGGTTTCGTGCCTACTGCACGCGTCGGTGTCATTACTCGTTTGTATTGATTCCAATTTGAAAAAAAAATTAAAATTTCGAAAAATCCAACATTATACTATAATTATAAAAAAAAATTAAACAAAATTTTTAATAATTTTTACAGTCGCCACGAGTGTGCCTGCAAAGTTTCAGCTCGATTGAATCACGGGAAAAGGGTTAAAAATCGATTCAAAGTTTTTCTGGCAGACAACAAACCGCAGACGCTACGAGTTAAAAGAAAGGGAGTAAAAACCATTTACTAAAATAATTTTTTTTTTTTAATCTGTCTCGATTTAAAAGTAATTAAATAAATTTAAAAAAACTAACTGACAAACTTTGAAATAATTTCCGTAAATTAAGAATAAACTATTAATTTGTAATATTATTGAAAAAAAATGTCACATGTCTATACACTTCTGTGTAGCCCACAAAGTGACGCAATTTTCTTCAGCTCTAAAACATGGATGGTTTGGTAATATTCATTCATTGAAAAAATGCCTTAGGTACTGTCGTTTTAGAGGGATACATGTATGAATTTGAATTATATATTACTTGATGAATAAATTGTAATGTTATTTGTTAATTATAAATTCATCACTACTTAAGTTTCGAGAGAAGCAGTTTCTCCCATCATCACTATTGTTGTATTAAGGTTTTTTGCTGTTTGGTCTATGTTTACAGCAAGAAACCTAAATACAAGAATTAAGGATCATCGCCGATATTAAAAGAACAACAATTTTTCGGAATTCGCCAACCATATGATTAATACTAAACATTCTTTAGATAATTATTGATTAAAACTACTCCTCTCGGTTCCTCATAAGATTGGTAATGAAAAGTTTGGAAGCTGTGGAAATCCAAAAAAACTTGAATTCTGAGAAAATACTCATAAACAACATCACATTCCTACAGATGTCCCTGATCCTCAAGATCTTCCCCTTAATGACCACACAGTTAATCATTCTCACTGTTCGACGATCCGTTACTCTACTCAAATAAGATGACACAAGTTCTGTATTTAGGTTAGTTATAAATTACACCTGATGATGAGAGGGACTGCTCCTCTCGAAACTATAGTAGTGATAAATATAACTCGGCGTGTGTGCGTATTACGTATCCCAATTAGCCTAAAAAGAAAAGCCTTTGAATCATGCACACTGCCAGTGATGACGTATGGAGTGGAGATTATGGCCCTTACAAAGAAAAGTGTAGAAAAGCTCAAATGCATGCAACGATCCATGGAGAGATCCTTGCTTGGAGTAAGCCTAAGAGATAGAATTAGAAATGACGAAAGTAGGCGCAGAACTAGTAGTGGATATCGTGGATCGTGTATCGAAGCTAAAATGGCAATGGGCAGGACATGTTGGAAGGCAGGATGCTACAAGATGGCTTCCCAGAGTTCTGAAATGGAGACCTTGGGAGAATAAAAGAGGCATTTGAAGACCTCAAAAGAGATGGGCCGATGATATAGCTGCTGTGGGGGGAAAGAAATGGCTACAATTAGCAAACAACAAGAAAGGATGGAAAGGGACAGAAGAGGCCTATACCCAGCAGTGGAGAGACAAAGGCTGATGAAGAAGAAAAAGAAGAAGTGTGCGTATTACAAAGTTTAATTTAGTTTAAATTAAACTTAATTTTAATTTGATACCTTTCAACACAAAAAGAAGCGAAAGAGAAAAAATTTTGAATTTCACTCGCATTGCTATACATATATTATTATACATCGTACACATCCTTTTTTACATAATGGTAAAATGTATTTTTTTAATTTTGAATTCGAACTATATTTTTTCAGCTACACCACTGGTCGGCCTCACTATTTACGCCATTAAAATGGCACCAACACCTAAAGCTGCACTCACATGCAACCGGATTACATGCAATATTGGTGCGGTTTGTACCACGCCTAAATGCTCATCGCCATTACGCTCGGAATTAATTCGCAACCAAATTAATTCTATGCATTGTTTTCCCATATTAATCGTTCAGAATCCAATAAATCAGAATAAATCGGACACAACTCTATTCAGTATAATCAAAATGCAAACAATATAAATAAAAAGATATTTTAACATTTTCGTCACGTAGGTATATCATTTATATTTTATTATTAAACTTAATATTACTATTATATTATAATTATTATACGTACATTGGAATATTCGTCAGTTATTTGGTCACCTTATTACACAACACATATTACGAGAATCGAGAGAGTGCAGAAAAAGTTTCTACGTATTTTGTCATACAAATCTGGTCAACACAACAACCTTCACAGCTACGAAGATCGACTTGCTTTTTTCAAGATGCACAAACTTGAGTCCCGACGGAAAATATCCGATCTCGTTGTGCTACACAAGATTCTTAAAGCTATTGATTCCCTCTCTCTATCTGATATAAATTTGCATGTTTAACCCCGTACAAGAAACCCGGAGTTCTTTAGAATAAGCCAGCACACTAATAATGTCGGTTACTTTTCTCCCATCACAATGTTGTTTCGCACATATAATTTGTATTGTGCTGACCCTTAACATTGATGCTGATATTCTTGCAGATACCTTATCTTCGTTCATAAACTCACTCATACACAACATCCATTTTCTAAACGATAACATGAACCTAAATGAATCATTCATTAAATACTAATCGCACTAGATTCAAACACAAAATATACAATACACATAAATGTAAATGTAAAATATAATTAATTGCAAAAATACATGTTACTAGAGCGTGCCGAAGACACTTGTAATTGGGATAATGGGCATAGTCTTCACTATAATGTTTATTATCAGAGTATCATGTACCTATTATCCTGTTAGTGTCTCTTATAAATAAATAAAAATATATGTATAACAGAATGTTAGTTATGTTAGTATATAACCACTTGCTGAGTTTATTAGTCTACCGGTTTCGAGACGTACCCGTCTCTACGTCAGGACGATCACTACACCAGCATGCAAGTAATACTACAAACCATAGTAGTATTCATACACTAACACCGTCACAAAATATTCGTCACATGTGCGATAATCTGATCAAAAGTTAACTGCACTAAGATGCCTACCACCTAACAAAAGATGTCAAGAACCTGACGGGTGGAAAGAGTGAGAGGGGGTTTGGGGTTAAAGGGTGGTTGTATTTGTTTTGTAATATCTTAATTTTACTTTCAGAATTTTCTTTAATTTCACTCAAGTTTTCATTTCCATTTAAAAAAAAAATTAAGCTTCTCCATTGGCAAACATTGCATTGTGTAAAGTGTTCACTTAAGCCATCTCATACAGAACATAGCCTGGGCTACTCTATACACACGTTTCCCATATAAATATCTTCGTCTCTGTGAGTATTATTAATCTTAATTAATAATTATCCCTCTGTGGACAAAATCCAGTAACAGTGTTCTCAGAACATCAGAATATCGAGGTTAGAAAGCCAAAAGGGCGATGTGACAAGTATTCCGTGTTCTTATCTCTATTTTTTTTTAAAATAGTGATTATTTCAATCTTTTCAGGAGAGATTATTAAAGAGTTAAGGTTGTTAATACGGTCGTTAAACATATTTAACTGTTAACAGTTGCGGATATTTTATACGAACCGTATGTTTTTCCGAGAAACAATTCTCGACGTTTCGTTGAATGCTTATTCAACGTCATCAGGAGGACGACCTCTACCCACGGAGAGTAAAAGAAAGTTCTGTCAATTTGATTTTATCAATGTTTCTTTTACTATAAATGGTTCTCATGTTTTTTTTTTGGATTAACAAATATGTAAATCGTTTTATAATAAAATAAACATTGACAAAATAACATTGAGGGGACATTATTTTGCTCTCCTGTAAAGTTCGAAATAATCGCTAAAGCCCTTTCGGCTTTCTACCCTCGATATAAAAAAATATTGTTAAAGATATTTTAATTTTCAGATGTAATATCTCTCACTTGTTGAGACTGGCCGACGCTGCACACTAGTGATGGGTCCGCTCTGTACTCACTACTACAATGTAGTACTACACTACATTGAAGTGCACACTTCGCACGTTTTGAAGTGTAGTGCACACTACAAACTACAAACACCAAAGTTATTGAAAGTATAAACTTAAAAAAAGTATAAATTTTTGGGAAGTTGATGTATCTAAACGAAGAAACCTCTGGAAACTGTAACAACCCCCCCCCCTCCCCCATGGTTTGAAATTTTGGGATAGAATCAATTTTGGAATCGAATGAAGAAATCAAATTTTTTTTTTAGCTCGCCAAATTTTTATTTGGGAAAAAAATATTAACTCACTAGTACTACATCACTTCATTAATACTACAATTACTTCATTTCATTACTTCACTTCATAAAAACTACAATTACTTCATTACTTCACTTCATTACTTCACTTCATTTACTTCACTTTATTTCGTAGTACTACAATTACTTCACTTCAAGTAGATTTTACTACAATTGTAGTGTACACTTTGTAGTCTTCAAACTGGTGAACGTATGTGTGTTGTAGTCTTCATTTTGAAATGTAGTTTTTCCCTTCGCTACTGCACACGTGCAAATATAACATATCATACTCTCGAACTAATTAATATTCTGTGGCTAGATGTGCCAGGCTAGATTTTAGGGCCACTCCCCCAACCTCTGGGGACGTCATATATTTTTCACTTTTATATATGTTCCCCAGGGTACACTTGCTTAATAATAATTGCCTTAAATATTTCTCTTCGATGGCGGTAAATCTAAAGTTAAATGTAGTCGAATACGAAAGAGATTATTAAAACATTTTTACAATACTTTATTAGGCAAACTTACTGCATTAAGGTTTCTTTAAGTTTTACAGCATAGAAGCCAAGAAAAAGTTTTCCCATAATATTATATCAAATCTGAAGAATAATATTGTAATATGTTTCGTTGCCGTTCACTAAGCATCATCGTACTTTGTAGCGGTGGCTAAATTGGAATAGTTATGCTGAAAGCGTCCAACCCAAAAAATATGAAATTGAGAAAATAGCTTCTAAAAATTTTAATCTTAAAAAAACTAATACATTTATATTTAATTCATTACTGCATATTTTTATGAATATGGCTCATATAACTGATATTCTTTTATTGTTTTTTAATCTATACTTATTATAAAGAGGAAAGATTTGATTGTGTGTTTGAATTGAATAGGCTCCGAAACTACTGGACCGATTTGAAAAATTCTTTCACATTCAGAATCCTACATTATCCCTGATGAACATAAGCTATAGAATATTTTCAAAAATGTTAGGGATCCGTATGAAAACTTCGATTATGTAACCCAACGGGTGAAAACATTACTGAAAAAAAACCTTATATTGCGTACGCTGCGCAAATTATTGCCAATAGAAAAGTAATGTACCTACTATAGTTTTATAGAGGACATTAATATCTAAAAAAAAGTCTGCAATACCATATATCTAAGTATTACAGTTATTTTACAATAACTTATGTTAACATTAGATGGAAACATTGTTTTTTAGAGAACAGCGGACACTTTGTTTTCCCTCACAAACTTATTTTTTACTTAATCCTTAACCCGTGCAACGCCGGGTACGACCAGCTAGTGTAATTATAAGAAAAAAAACATAAGCAGACTTTTTATTCCCATCAAAAAAGTTATTTTTTCATTAATTATATTAAGTTTATTTTGTTTTATTATTATTTTTATAACAAAGAATTTATGAAAAATAATGAGCTAACTAAGTACTCTGCATTGGTCCGAAAACAGTCCTGACCTGAATTCTATAGAAAATCTGTGGTATAAAGTAATCATTGATATAAATATGTTGAAGCCTCGAACAAAATTACAAATATATTGGTGGTATGAGAAAATTTCACAAGATTGTCTCCAAAATTTGATGAATTCCACGCCAAGATGTTGAATGTATTGAAACCGTGTTAAAAAATTGAAGAGGAGCAACAAAATACTAATTATTTTTGTTTTTCTTAGCTAATAGTAAAACAATAATAAAAGTAAAACACGTAATTTTTTTTATTATAAAGTAGTTAGCGAAAAAATATTTTTGTATTAATTATTTTTTTCAAAAAAGTAAATGAGACACTAAAAACACCCTCTTAAGTATTTGTAGTTCAGCTAAAAGATATATTTGTTTTTTTTTCCTATTAAAGCGTTGTTTATTTACAATTTAAAATAAAAAGGGATTGATAAACTATAAAAAAATCTGACATATTACAAGAAAACTATTATTTTGAGGGTGGACACATTTCTGAGCTCGCTATTGTATGTGGGTTGGATTATTCTACCAAATAAATGCCAGCTTTTTATACTTCGTGACTTGGATTTATTTTATAAAATTTTAATAAAACATTTAAGTTAAAATCAGCCGTCATTTCTGTTTAAGTTTAAGTCTTGTCTATTTAATACATAAACTTATAGATTAAACTAATAGATAAATATATAAACTAATAGATAAACTTTTTTTAATAATCGTGGGTGCAATTAATATTTAGGGATGATAAGACAAATTGCGGACTTTTTTGAGCTAATTCAATGGTGACGGCCGCGAAGTAAGTAGAAAAATATTGAATTTACAAAAAACCATAGCACTGAGACCATGGACGTTTTCAGCGCATAAAATATATCGTAGTGATCTATATAAACCCGTAGATAACACATTTTAAGCATTTTGTGGGTTGGACGCTTTATGCGTTCCTACGTCCAATTATTCCTTGTTGTCGGATTATTCTGAAGAGGATTTTGGCATAGCAGATCATAGAGAATCACTCATTTATGGTGTAACAAGGATGTCTTTGTGCTAGAGATTATTGCATCAGAGAGCCACGTAATAGAGATATCATGGTAGATTTACCACATAGATCATGGGTCACATAAAATACTATCGTACTTCACTATTTGATTTTATGGTATCACGATATTTTGAAACTATGCCCGAATTCGGGCCTCTATATTATATTAAATTACAATAAGACATTTAAGCATAAATCAAAAACACTATGTTAAACCGCTTTATTGCTACATGTTTGTCAACTAGTTTCGGTTGGACTCAACCTTCTTTAGGACAATTATAATATAGACTATATAATATAGACCATATTATAATTGTCAGTATAGGTATATTATAATTCTCCTGAAGAAGGTTGAGTTCAACCGAAACTAATTGACAAACATATAGCAATAAAGCGGTTTAAAACATAGTGTTTAATTTATTCTTAAATGTCTTATAATATCAAGCCACGAAGTGTTTTCTTACTTTGAAAATTTAAATTACAATATATTATAGAGGCCAAAAATTTTTCGATATTCGATACCGGTCAACGGAAAATGAAAAAACCTTATCATCAATATTTACATGGAAAATCCTTGTTTTTTAATATCATTCCCTTCCCTTAATAGTGATGATGACGGCATAATTTTGTGATATTTTTCACGTTCTTTTTCAGGTCTTTAAATTTGTATTTTTATACTCATTTTGAAATGCCAGTCATCGCAGAAGAATACATTATTTTCAGCATTAATATATATTGCAAATAATAAATATTATAGGCTAATTAGTGATCCTTTCGTTAGGATGCCATGTATACTAACAAACTAAAATCGAAGTATAGATAATAAAAATATTAAAGAAATAATAAATGGGAAATGAATAATTATTCATAACTAACATGAAGACATATTTAATAAACAACTATTTGTAATAAAGATTTAGTTATTAATTATATACAATTTACTTCTAACACTTTTCCTTATTTCTAAAATTCCTAATTTATCAAACTGTAATTCAGTATGATTTGTATGTAAAATTTGTAAACTCTTATTAATATAATAGATTTCACAAATTCGGAATAATTATTGTTACTTAAACACCATAAGTGTTTCTTAGTTTCAAAGATTCTGCATGTTTTTCGTATATAAAAATATTTACACTTATATATTTTCACAACTTTAGCTTAGTTTGAAAATAGTAAGAATATTGATACGACACGTATTCCGTATTCGCATCTCTATTTTTTTTTAAAGATAAAAAATACTTTTATAATTTCAATATATAAGTTGTGAAAACAGAATACATTTTTCTTAAAATGTTTTTAAATATGGTCACCACATAATCATTTTTCTCTTTTTGAAGAATATGTATTTACTAAACTTAGGTATAGGAATTAATTGGCAACCAAATTAATTCTACGCATTGTTTTTCCATATTTATCGTTCAGAACCCAATAAATTAGATTAAATCGGCTACAACTCTATTAATTTAATCAAAATGCGAACAAACAATACACATATGTATAAAGATATATCTTAATATTTTTATCAAGTTTATAATTGTAACATAATATTTTTCAATTAAATATAATTTATCACTTATTAGTTAAGTAAAGAAAATATGCATATTTACATTCTTCTGCAATGATTGGCAAGCAATCGGCTATCGCCGTAAGATAGCTTTATGGTAACAAATTTATAATGTTAAAAAGAAAATACTTGGTATATAACCACTATTAGGAAATTTATTAATATTATTACTGAATATTTAACATGTTTCTAAGTTTCGAAGCCAATGGTCCCTCCACCATGATACAAATTATACTAAAATTATTTGGAAACATATATACAAACAAAATCAATAAATAAATATATGTAAGTTTAAAACCTAATTAAAGGAACTAATGTGAAATGTAATTATTTGCAAATATTTGTTTATTTACAATATTTAATTGGCTATAAACATTTTTTCTAATTTCTAATGTATCTAATTGTATTTTACGTTATTTGTGTTTCAACTTTCTAAATCCTTATCGATACTTAAAGAAAGGTTTGTATCCAAAAGATGAAGAGAAAGATCAGAATAGTTATTGCTATTGAAACCTCATAGTGCTCCTTGTTTCTAATATGATTTTTTTTTATAAGATTTACGTTTATAAAGATGATTGCAATCATTACAAATTAATTTATAAACCCCTGATTTCTTAAAAAATATCATCATTATCCTTGGTATTTGATACATTACTTTTAATTGATTAAACATATTGATTATTCAGTAGTTAATGGTTATATGAGTGTTATTATATAATTATTAATATTTCTTATAGATAAAAAAAGATGTGACATGTGAGCTCTATTTAATTTTTCAATAAAAGGATAGAAAATGTCAAATTTAAATGATATAAAATGTCAAAAAAATAATGGAAGACCAACAAAATACTAATCAACTATCCTAATTTCGAATGTCAACCGTGACTTGCTGGAATTACAACAACACTGACATACCGCTAATGAGGCGTGGGCAGCCGAGTGTGAAATGTGAATCAGCGCGCGTCTCCAATTATAATATTTTTTTTTTCTTAGCTAATAGTGAAACTATAATAAAAATTAAACGCGTAAAGTTTTAAATTGAAACATTGTTGGTGAAAATTTTTTTTTCCGAAAAAGTATAAGAAAAACGCATAAGTACGTTTTGTTCAGTTAAAGGAGATTTTTGTAATATACAGTGAAATACAGTACCTAAATTTTTAAAATTAAATAGCAGTTCTTTTCAAAAGTTTTCATAGAAATACAAATTGTTGTAAAATAATTACATTGATAATGCCTTCATAATTCATAATTATATTTTTAACTTCTATACTCATGTTTTTGTGCTACTCCTGATACTTTTTATATTTTGCTACTTATAACTTATATTGTTTAATGTATGTTCTTTTTAATTTTATGTTATATTTTTTATGTAAAAGCCTATACGCATTGCTGCCTTTACTTTATATTTTTAATTTTTATACTCGTGTTTTGGTGCTATACAGATATTGTTTAATGTATGTGCTTTTTGAAAATTATATTATATTCTTTATGTAAAAGTCTATACCTAATGGGCGTAAACAAATAAATAAATAAAATAAATAAATAAAGGGAAATGAAAAAAATTAATAGGTAGAACTAAAAAACAAGTGTTTTTATTTTAATATGATACATATTATGTAAAGAGTAATAATTTTTTCAAACCATTTTTTTATTAGCCAACCTAACTGATGGTGGAGTTAATATTTAACGGAATCGACCGCTGATCTTCGGCTGTGTATACTACATGTTTGACGTTTCCTCATCGCGGCTTCATATCTCCGTTATATTGAGTCATAAATCAAGTTAAGGTACACATTATACAGCAACCAAACGACCTGTAAACACATTACGCTAGCGTTTTCCAATAAACCCCAAATTACCGCAAGTTTTTCACACATTAACATAAGTGTTATTTTTTATAGGAAAAATTTGCAAGTCGAACCGTTCGCTCGCCGAGATGTGATTGAAAATTATTTTCGCGCAGCGCAAAGTTTGCGAAATGTGTTTGCGTTGCTTAAAGCATGATAAAATTGCGTAAATAAATAAAATGTCGGGAAAAACAAGTTTGCTTATTACGAAACCGTAAAATTGTTTTATATCATACTCGTACATGTATAACTCGATCAATGGCAAAAATATTATTTTTTTAAGATATATTATAGATGTCTCACAAATACAAATCTATTTTTGTGGGTATGGAAGTCTTTAGCTGTTTATATGACATAAGACCTATCATATAGATGGTTTAAGGCAGGTTTCTGCTTTGGACGCTCGAATAAAGGCTATATTTTAGAAATTTTTATGAAATTATGAATAACGATATTGATGTAGGGTTTTTAAGGCTTAATAAATACACTTTTAATATATATTTTATGCAATTTTAACATACAAAAACACCGTTTGAACATGCCCTCGATCAGTAGGTGGATCTGCGCTAGTGTTAAAATTTTAAAAATGGGTCATCTAAAACAGATTTTTTTTTAAATTTTTAGGTTCAATATATCACTATAGGTCGACCACAATCAAAAGACCATTCCCTAGCTTTGTCTGGTAAGAAGAAAGCGGGGGGAAAATTGCTGGCAAGCCCTTTTACAAGCTTCAATATGATATTCCAAATAAATATATATTTTTTAGTTTAAAAAGGTTACTTACTTACTAGAAAACTTATTTTATGTTCATTTTTTGCATCGTAACAACACACATATTTTTTGCACACATTCTTTTGAATGCGGTTTGGCTATAGCAACGGAATAAACTAAATTTTTTAATGTACATGCAAAAATAAGAAAATGACGGCAAAGAAAGGAAGAAAAAAATACATATTTTGTTGTCTGCTTTTTTCAAAAAAAATAAATATCAAGTTTTTAAATAATTTTAGTTCAGTCGGTTGCTATAGGTGTACAAAATATGTGGTTGAAAATTCATAGTAATCGGTGCAGTAGTTTCGTAAATTTTAGCACCAAGCGGTGTAAAAAAGTAGTCTAGAAATAAACGCGTTGAAAGTTTTTGTAAAGATAGAAATCACTAAAAAATTAACTTAGCTTAATCAGCGATGCCTGCACCATACAAAATGCCTTCCGACCGTTTTAAACGATAGTTTTCTTCCAATTTTTTTTTGATTTCCGAAATCCGATATATTCAAAGTTTCAGAGAAGAATCCTGCCTTAAGTGATGACTTTACACAATGTAATATTTAGGAAGTACACAAACATCCTGTGTTAGCCTATGGTTTTGAGAGTAGGCGCGTGCAGTGAGTATGTACATTGAAGCATTACTTTTACCTAGCGATATATTTTGGAAAAAGTATCGAAATAAAATATTTACGTGACTGAATTTTATGATATATTAAATTAATGTAATTGCGATAGAAATATTGCGAGACATATCTTTCATTCGATTTTTTTCAAAATATGTGCATACATAAATGTCATGCTTTAATGTTCTCACTGCTCGCCCCTGGTCGACAGTACAGTGTAGTATAAACACACATCATATACGCTATTGAAACAATAAATACAGGGTGTACTAGAGCTAGCAGCAGAAACTTGGCAGGTAGATTCCTGACTATGTTATGTGTATAAAATCCATGCAACCATGTTATGTGGCCTATGGAGATATGCAATATCAAAGTTTGCATTTTTTTCAATATTTCTTACTTATTTTGTGCAAAAAGTTGATCTATCATTACAGTAACTTATGTCGATTATGAAAAATTCATTCGCTTTAATACAAGTTGAATAAAATGATAAAAACCTTGCAAAAATTGAAAAAAGTTATTTTTTACAAGGTTTTTATCATTTTATTTAAGTTGTATTGAAGAAAATAAATTTTTCATAATCGATATAAGTTACTGTAATGATAGTTTAACATTTTGCAAAAATAAAGTCTGAAATATTGAAAAAAATGCAAACTTTGATATTGCATATCTCCATAACTATTGATATTAATTAGGTCATTGTTGCTTGAACATTTTAGACTCATAATATAGTCAGGAATCTACCGGCCAAGTTTCTGCTGCTAGCTCTGGTACACCCTTATATCTATGGTCCTTACGTCAGCTAAGACATGTACAAAAAAAGCAATTTTGCAGGATAACTGTTCGAATCACATACAAAATGAGTGTATTTTTCCACATTTACGTCAGTTTTTTCTCTGAAATAATTATATTTTTAAATTTTGTCCTGCGGAAAAGAGTATTATCTGTGTTGGTCTTCATCGTCATAGTCAGTGCTGGGCCTTGAGTCGAGGATCCCCTCACCTTCCATTTATATCTCCATCAGCGATACGACCTCTTGTGTGAGAACAGGACAATTTTAGAGACACAGATTCTTGGTCCCTTTGATAAAGGGCTACAGCGCGCGTTCTGTTTAGGGTTTTTCTTGCTGCCGCTGTATTATTCGCTCTACGTGTGCGTTGGTGCAAAGAAGTGAAAAATGCATTTTTGATACGTATCCAAGTTAACGTAGGGACTGTCGATATGCTCAATGCAGTCTTGAACAAATTAATCCACGCTGGTGGTCCACCTTCTCCCACCCTTAGCACCTGACGGAAATACAAAACACGAATAGCCACCCCGTAATTACTTCCCTCTGAAAAAGAAATACTTCCTTTTAATGAGAATAATCATTTTCGAGAGAACCGAAAACAGATTAAAATAATACCATCACTTATCGCTTGCGGTAACTCTCGCAGACGATAATGTCGTAACAAAGATAAGACGAATGGCGCTCCATGACGATCGCGTCTCCCTTGGGTGGAGTAAACATTTAACAGTTATCTCGGCAGCGAACCACGTAACGATTAAGGCTTTATCTACCCTCGAGGAAATGGGGATTAAGTCATTCAATTTATCGCCTTGTTTTAACGGCCAAATCCACAATTAATTCCAGGATAACAGGAGACGTCCCGAACTCTGTGTAGGGCGCGTGTTCGAGTCTGCGTCGCTCCTTGTATCGCTTTATCACTCGCGCTTTCGATAAAGATTAAAACCCGTTGCCACGGAATTTGCCTCGATATCTGCGTGTCACATCTGCAGTGGCACAGATTCATCGAAATAATACCCAACAATGCTTGAATTGTCATTACCGTTGTAGGAGCACGCTAGAGCTAAAGAAATATTTTGCTTGGAATAATATTCTAGTGAAATCGAGTAGGTATCTACAGTTAAATGGATAGATTTTTTCTCTTTTTGGATTTGTACCGTTTTATTGAAGTAGTATATTTTTACTTTTATTGCTATTTATATTATTATTATTGTTTATTGTATATTTTATTATAGATATTTCAAAAAATATTTTAAACTTATTATTGTTTATTTTTTAAATTTCCTTTTTATAAATTATTCTTTATTTTATTTTTTATTATTTTTTTAAAAGTATTTTTACTCATTACACTTAACTTTTTTTTTAAAAGTGTTTTTATCTATAACACTTTATTAAAAAAAGTTTTTACTAATCATTCCTTATATATAAATATATATTTTTCATGATTTTTTTATGATTGTTTATTTTTTTAAATATGTTTTTCCTTATGTTGCTTATTTTGTTTAATTAATAATATAAAAAGTATTTAAAAGAAAAGCTTAATGTTAGTTATATATATAATACTATATAACAATTATCCTTATTTCGAATGAATGTCTGTCTGCAACTCGTTGGAATTAAGCTGGTAAACAACAACAACACTGACGATGACTAGCCATTGACGAGGCCCAGGCACCCAAGCGCGCCGCTCATGTTGCACGCAAGGTTCGTTATTATTTTTATTATTATGTCCCACATAAAGTCCACTAGAGCATTGACAGTAGTGATGGGTCCGCTCTGTACTCACTACTACAATGTAGTACTACACTATATTGAAGTGCACACTTCGCACATTTTGATGTGTAGTGCACACTACAAACTACAAACACCAAAGTTATTGAAAGTATAAACTTCAAATAGTACACTTCATTTCAAAGCGAACACTACAAAGCACATACATTCAAAGTTATCGAAAGTATGAGAAACACATTTTAAATAGTGTATTTTTTACGTGAAATTTTTGGAAAGTTGATGTAGATATATGAAGAATTTTCTGGAATCTGTAACAACCCCCCCCCCCCTTGGTTTGAAAAATTTTGGGAGCTATGAATAAATTTTTAGGAAGTTGATGTAGCTAAACGGAGAAATCTTTGGAAACTGTAACAACCCCCCCCCCATGGTTTGAAAATTTTTTGAAATCTTTTTTTTTAGGTCGCCAAATGTTACTTTGGAGAAAATATCGTCATTTATTTAAATATTTTTGTCGTTGACCTTTTTTTTATTTGGGAAAAAAATACTTCATTTCATTTAAAAATTTACTTCACTATTACTTAATTTCATTACTTCACTTCATTAATACTACAATTACTTCATTTCATTACTTCACTTCATTATTATTACAATTACTTCATTTCATTACTTCACTTCATTTCGTAGTACTACAGTGTACACTTTGTAGTCTTCAAACTGGTGAACGTGTGTGTGTTGTAGTCTTCATTTTGAAATGAAGTTTTTCCCTTCGCTAATTGACAGTAATAATAAAAAATAAATGAATTAATTGTGATTTCAATTGTTGTCTTTCCTCTCTCTTCCTCTCTTTTAATAGTCGCCGTCATCGAATTCATCGCCATGATCATTGCATTATTCTGCTTCACTCTTTTATTCCACCTTTCTCTGTAGCCTACAGTTCGGACCCTTGTCCAAGTAGGACCCCCATGACTGGAGATCGTGATCTTCACGACCTCCCGCTCTAGATCAGTCAATCCAGTTCTGTCCTTCTACTTTTATCATCCTCATCCAAGTAGGACCCTCATGACTGGGGATCATGATCTTCATAATCTCCCGCTCTCGATCAGTCAATCCAGTCCTCTGTCCTTCTACTTTTATGATCCTCATCCAAGTAGGGACCGTTGATATGCTTAATGCAGTTATGACTAAACTGGTGCACGTTGGTGGTCCACCTTCTCCCACCCTTACCTTGACTAGTAATGACTATTAATGTTGAAGTTTTACGTAGAGCAAATACAAACAGATAGTTACTCAACATAGTAAAGCTCCGTAAAATTTCATATTTTGGTCATATAATGAGAGGCGAAAAATACTCCATCCTTCAGCTTATCATGAAGGGGAAGATTGAGGGTCGCAGAGGGGTCGGAAGGAGGCGGCATTCCTGGCTTCGAAACATCCGAGAGTGGACCGGGATAAGAAGCGTGGAAGAGCTGTTCCGCACTGCCCTGGACATGGAATCTTTCTCCCAGATGATCGCCGAGGTCGGGGGAACCCGACAGGGCACATGAAGAAGAAGAAGAATCCAAGTAGGACCCCCACGACTGGGGATCGTGATCTTAACGATCCCCCGCCCTAGATCGGTCAATCCAGTCATCTGTTCTTTTACTTTTATCATTCTCATTCATGTAGGGCCCTCACGACTGGGGATCGTCATCTTCACGATCTCCCGCCCTTTTCACTGTTCTTCTTCATCTCTCCCGGCATCTTGCAAATCTTAGCCATGTCACGACTTATTTACTAAGACATTATACACTTCAATAGTGTTTAGTTTGATCATTTCACATTTTTTCGAAATTTATTTTAGTTTATTGTATTTATTTGAACAAGGCTAACGAATTGATACCAGAGATGGTGATTAAAAGTGGAGAAGGAGTTCCTATAAGTTCATAACTATTTATGTTGGTAATCTGTGGATTTAATTTTATAAACAATTTGCTAAAGGTGTAGCTGCGGGTATCTTTATTATTTTGTTTATCTACGATACAAAATCTATTCACATACATCGTTCCTTGTTTCATATTAAAAGAAAATAGATGTATCAAACAGTTTTCTGAGAATCAAAACATTTTCTCACGTTAAACGTGTTCCACTTTGCCAATATTTATTTTGTGATCCTTTCCCAAAGAAAAAATTCCCAGAAATCTCATCTTCACCTGTGCTCTGAATTACTCTCTCTCCCTAAGTGTTTACGGCTGGTGGTTGGAATAAACTAGAGGATAAGGAGACCTTAGCAATGAAATAGTCAGTCAAGTGAGTTCTGCGTTTTACGACGATACTATTTAGAGCCCGAAGCAATCTAGTCCCTTATAAATTCCCGGTAGCTTTGACGTATCTAAAAATATTACAAAAGCTAGAAAAAAAATACACGAATACAGTATCTATGTAAATGTACAATATGACAAATAAAAAAGATGTTTGGCTCACATCCACAGATGAGGATTTTGCGGAATTTTCGACGCAATCAGTGATATAGGGATTTTATTCCCACGAAATTCTTCGGAGATAACTCACTCCAAGTTGTTAAACTTAAAATGTCAGTCTTTTTCATCTTTTGTTCGTCAGTTGGATGAATTTGAGCCTCCCCAGCGACAGTTAAAATGAAAAAAATAACGTACTTTAATTGGGCATTTGTCTAACATTTCAGGAAAAAAAAATTGTAGGCAAACATATAAATCTGTATTTAAATTATTTTATTTTTCGTATTAATTTTTCGTATTATATTCAGGTAAATAAGGTACGTACGAGGTTGAGAACTGTATTGGGATGTATGCACAAGATTAAATACTATGTTACGACACAGACTATGAAAACTATGTATCAATCTTTAGCGGAATCGGTAATAAGGTATGGAATAACTAGCTGGGGTCTAACTTGCAAAACTAATATTAGAAAAATCCAAATTTTCAAAATTCGGCAATACAATTAATAAATAAAGAAAGTGCTACTAAAGATATACAGGAACTCTTCAAGAAACAAGGCTCTATGCCAATTAATGCTATCTTTTGGTATAAACTAATTACACGATATCATGAAGATGGGACATATAAGCATATATTGATTCATAAACATAGTACCAGATTTACGGTTAAAGAAGGACTACGAATACCGAAGGTCATAAATAAATATGGACAAAGAACATTTAAATATGTCATACCAAAAATATTAAATAAAATCCCATGTCGTATCAAAATGGATATTAATAAAAAAGGGCAAAATACAGAATTAATGAATATGTTACTAAATAAAAGAGACTTATTTTGATTTTGGTAATTTTTGTATTGTTGATTTGTATTTGAGTTTATAAGATCTATTGTAATTAATTAATATGAATGTATTTCTGGTAACTACAATTTATATATATATATATATTGATGCACCTACAGACAAATATCAATGTTATGTTTTGTGGGTCTGAGATGTAAAAAAAATAAATAATAAATTTAAAATTAAAAAAAAAAAAAGATCAAATTGTGATATTCTCACAACACCATTTCATTCTTTGACCAACTAATCTGATCCGAGAATACAAAGACCGCAACAATGTACGCACGTGTTATGTTGGAAATACTCACAATAATATATTCGGACAAACACATTATGACTTCTCCACTAAAATTTAACAATAACCTTCCAAATAGAAATTCGACAGATATTATTGCCGCACACAATTATTACTTCATGAACCATTAAACTATGGGTAGTTATAATATTCCCCTCTCTATAAAGGAAATAACAGATAAACATGCTTCCATGTATTTAATTAATAACTATTATAATAATACTGTGTTATATTTCATTAAATTTCTAATTTTATTTATTTTTTAACATGTTATTATTGTCACGGGATCGTGGCTGTAGGAGGAAAATTAAACAATCGAAATTAATTCAAGTTTTATTAATTAACCAACATCGCTGGACACCAATTTAATCGGAGCATCGTTCATTAATCGATACCAATTACGCAGTAGTCACTCGAGATCATTTACAAATACGTAGGTAGGCACTATTCTATTTATTGTTGCTGGTCGCACTGGTCGCTTCTTGTCTCTGGTGTTACTTCATCCGGTCGCCTCTCGCTCGTCAAAATAGCTGCATGTCCAGCACGATGCCGCTGCGTATTTATAAGACCCAATGTTCTAGATGCTTCGCGAATCTTCAAAAATGACCGACCGAGCTCTTCACACTTCTAGTGATTTCCAATCCATTGCAAGACCTGAATTTTGTATTGTTTTAGACTTTTGTGACAATGTTATCAACAATTAATGACACTTCTATCTAGCAGGGTCATTAACTATTTTAACAACGACTATCTAGTCGTAGTTAAAATAAAAACATTTTATCACACTCAGGGATTAAAATTTCTCATACTACACACAAACTTTTAAATTATGGTAATTTAGAATTAGTAGTTCTGACGCTCGCTTAGTGATCCAGTGGTCAATGGATACCAGTATCATAGTCCTATTTTAATTGAACAAGCGTTAATGCTGGATGAAGTGTGGTAGTTAGAATAAAGAAAGGAGTGCTGAGATGGTTTGGTCATGTGGAACGTATGAACGAGTAAAGGATGATTAAGAAAATATATGAGGCGAGTGTTGAAGGCAACAGAAATAGAGGGCGTACGCGAAAGACCTGGCACGATCACATACAACAAGTGTTTGAGAAGGGCCCCGTTAAAAGCCGCAACGACTGTATGAGAAAATGTATGAATGTGGCCGAAGAAAAAGTGGTGTGCCAGGATAGAAGAGTGTGGCGTTCAATCCTCTCTGCCTACCCCTGCGGGGAAACGGCGTGATGGTTTGTCTAGCTTAGTTTGAAAATAGTAAGAATGCATCAGAAGAAGCGTCACGTATTTCGCGTTCGCGTCTCTACTTATCTGTCGAATTTGGAACCTACGAACTAAACGAAACACAAAAATAATTTCAGAATATTTTGAGTTTGTTCAAATCTTTCAGAACAGTGCTGGATTTATGTCACAGAGACATTATTAATCAATTAATGTATATTATAGATATCTCACAGAGACGAAGCTGTCTTTATTATGGGAAAGTAGGTGACTGACTATGACTGATTATGACTTCTATATACCTACTTTCCCATAATAAATACAGCTTCGTCTCTGTGAGATATCTATAATATACAAAGATAATTAATACAATCGCTTAGTAAATGAGTTTATTTTATACTCGGTGCCCCAGATTTCGACGTAATTTTTTTTGCCAAAAACACGTTTTAAGACTAACGATACTGCATCCAATTTTCTCGCGATTACTTTCTGGGCTAAGCGAAAAATTAAAAAAGTACTTATAACTTACATTACGGCCGAGTTATAACCGCCCCCCCGATATGATAATGGCGGGTGCGCCGCTGAAGGGGCCACACTCAACTTTAAGTGCCCCACGTTCCTGCCAATTTTTTTTCCCTCCAGGTTACCTGTTCGAGTAACGGGACGTACCTGACGCTGTAAGGGTTGAAGATGGGGGATAGACGGATTATTTTTGTGGGTGATTAATGTTACTGCGGATTTTTAAAAATTTTAGCGAATATATTTCATACACGAGTCGCTTTCTCGATTTATCTTCCGTTGAATTTGCTTCTAATAAGATGAGATAGAAAAATTAATCCTATATTATAGACTATTTAATGTAATTAATGTTGGGTCCGCTCTGTACCAAGTACTGCAACGTAGTACTACATTATAGTGAAGCTCACACTTCACACGTTTGTAAGTAAACTGCACATCACAAACTACACACTTAAAATTTCACACTTCAAATTGCATACTTGAAATTGCACACCACAAATTGTATACCTCAAATTATGTCATACTTCAAACTACACACACTTCAATTTTGTGATTTTTTTGGCTGATTTATATGATTTGTAACGACCTTATGAAATTTCACCCCCCACCCCAACAGATTTTATTTTTTGAGAAGTTGGTGTAGTTAAATGAGGAAAAGTTTGGAAACTGAAAACACACTTTTCAAGAAGCACTTCTTGTAGTAGATACAATTTTGTGGTACTACAATTATTACTTCACGTCATGTAGTTTATTTAAGTAGATGAAGTGTGTATTGTTTTGATACCTACTAAAAATGTAGCACACACTTTGTAGTCCTCAACGAAGTGAACATGTGCGTGTTGTAATCTTCATTTTGAAATGGAATGTTTCCCTTAATGTAATTCCTTAATTTCCTTATAAAGTTTAGTGTCATCAATAGAATTCCCATTTTGCGTACAGCATAAATTCTGTATCGTTCTTAAAAAAATATATAATAAAACCGGTGTTGACACCACTGTAATATGATATATCACATCATAATTGGGTCTCATTAACTATTATAAATAAAGGATAAGTTAATGGATATAAGTGCTTATATACAACCCGTTATAAAAGGAAGAAGTAGTATGTTTAAATTTAGCTACACATTAATTACGATTAGTTATATTTTTTGGAAGATTTTTTGGCCTATTGTATGGCGTCTAGATGCGGAGGGGTCAAGACTGAAACGAGTGAAAGAGCATATATCCAGCAGTGGAGAGAAGACAGCTGAAGTAGAAGAAAAAGAAATATCCACTTATTAGTCACAATTCCTAAATAATTTAAAATGTCAATAAATTATTTTTTACATTAAAAAGCATCATACTATAGTAAAGATAATCCTAACGTTTCTGTTAATTCAAATAATCTACGATCTATAAATGATGAGAAAAATTCTACCTAATTTAGTTCAGTTTTTTGCATTATGCCAATTAAATTTTAAATTTCACGAAAAATAAAATTATCGCGAAATCGTAGTATATTTGTGTTAGTCGCGTAAACAGTGCCGACTGGTGGCGTAAGTTTTGTTAGCGTCGTTTAGGCCGCAAGTTAAGGCTGTTGAAAACAGCGCCATCTAGCGTAGCATATAGAACAACTATTCCGTTTAGGTAGGTATATCTAATTTTTTTTAATAAAGAACAACACTGTATTAGGACAAAATGAAAGTTGTTCTGAAACATGTTGATTCAATAAATTAGTTTACAAAGTGTTTTCATATTAATTTTATAAATATGTATATGAATAAGAAAACATACATTTTGTAGCTATTTATTATAGTATATAAATTATCATTATTATGATTAGGAACGGTAAATAAAGGAATTTTATGCAAAGTAGGTTGTATGTAGTACATTATAAAAAATATAAAGGTGTGCGTTGCTTAATAAATTGAAAAATGATGAAAGTAGGGTTACGTAAAAAACCGTTCAAGGGTAGCAAACAAAAGGGTTGTAGAATTGTTATTCGCTCGGTATATTTCGAGGATCATCGTAAATTTTGCGAAATTTTGGATATCGCTGCCGGAGACCTTAAGGGCAAAAGTTGGCCCATTTTGTAGGGCGATAACTCACCCCCGCTCCGGGCGGATTACACACAGGGCCCCCGGGAGCTGCGTGAGGTGCTTGGCGCTAGATCCACTGGGAAGACTATCCAGACGCCCGCTTACCATGCCAATTCGATTTCTGATTTTATTGAAAAAATGTTTATTAGTATTGATGATTATAATAAATTATTCAAAGTATGCAAAATATTACCAATTGACCAAAAAGTAAAATATTTTTTTATTTTATTTTATTTATTTTTTATTTAACGCCCTTATGGGCTTTTACAATATACAGAATCATTTTTTTTTTAAATAACATAAGACAGTTAAAATAAAAATACAGTTAAAAGTTACAAAAAACATAAAAAACATAAGATAAAATAATAATAAAGTTAAAGGTACAAATAATAATAGTTAAAGGTAAAATAGAAAGATTTATTGTCCATTTTCATTTCGTTGGGATGTAAACAATTGTATCAGTTTTGTCCTATAAACAGTTATACTATCAGCAAAAATGTCAGCCGCCTCTGCATGCTCATTCCCTAATGAGTGTAATCTGGGAATTACAGAGTTTGCTAATGCATTAGTTCTGACATTTCCACTATAATAGAACAATGCACTGTGTCTTGATGACCTCGATGGAGCATATAAGTCGATCAGACTAATAATCTGGGGGCAATCAATCAAAATATAATATAATACTAGAAGAAATGATAAATAATATTAATATACACACTGACACGCACCATAACTGTGCAACCAGATCGACAGGACGAACAGTGAGAATACCAATCACTAACAACGTGTATGGCGAAAGAAAAGAGTATATTGTGCCAAGAATCTTTAATAAATTAGATAAAAAATTCTTTGAGATGATGCAAGACAAAAAAACTCCATTGGCTTCAAAAAAGTACAAGCTAAAAGAATATATATTAAAGCTATGTACCCAATCTTACATTAATCTATAATTACATATCATGTATCACCTACTATCACCTATAATGACCTACTATCTTCATTATAAAATAAAAAATATTGTCAAATATTTAAGGCAACCATGCCGTAAAACTGCTGTGCAGTTTGGCATATCTACAATATAATAATTATCAAAAATTAATAAATTTATATAAAAAGAAAACTTCCTTTCATTTAACTCGTGGCGTCTGCTTGCTTGTTTTCTTGACGAAAAAACTTTGGATCGATTTTTAACCCTTTTCCCGTGATTCAATCGAGCTGAAACTCTGCAAGCAGACTCGTGGCGATGATCAAAAAGATCTATCAAATTTTCGATAAAAAATAATAATAATTATAATATAATTTTGGATTTTAAGAAATTTTAATAGTTTTTTTCAAATTGGAATCATTACAAAAGTTTGATTACTACCAACGGCGCCGGCGGCCCGATAACGTCACGGAATATTTAAAATTTAAATTACTCCGTCGGTAGGTATAATAGGTACTTCACTATGAATTTCGAAAATTTATGACAATTGGTTCATAGATGACAGCACAATTCGGTTTTTTGGAAGAAATCAAATAATATAGAGATTTTTGACATAGATATTTGTCTAGACATGTTTCATTTTCAGTCAATCAATTATTACATGATGGTAAACTTAATTTACAAAGAAAGGGAGTAAACTAAAAACTTGGTTTTTATGGGATAGTTTTTATAGTTTATCTACCCACAATACTCTACCCGCGCTGGTTGAGTGATTTTGTAGCGCAATATACCGGAGAAGTGAAAATGGGACTATTTGGAGGGAATTGTTAATCAGAAATGTAAAAAATCAAAAAACCCGACTGCGTAAAAAGTGAACTTAAAATAAAAACTGAAAAAAACCTAAAGATGAATACCAATTCAACGATATCCCACTTAATATAGTTCGTCGACTTTCATTTTTCTCTTTTACACAATTGAGTATGTTATTTCAGTATGGCTACAATCAACCATTAGTCATGTCTTTAGTTATACTTGCAGGATAAAGACAAAACGATTGACGTAAGAATCATCAAAATCGGCCTACGCGTTTGGTCTCTAGAGCACTACAAAGTAACAAACGTACATAAATAGGCTGATAAACACATTACTTCACTTTGCGTCGCGTATTCGGGTAAAAAACAGCAAAATTGTTACCTCAGTGTTTTTTACATTTCTCGATTTATAACTTTCTAACATAACTTAATTTTATTAGCTTTTCCATAACTAATATATGCAAACTAAACTTTACGAGAGGATTAATTTGATTGAGTATGAGTCATGCGTAATACGCATATTGCGTCAGTGTATTGGTGCATGTCGAAGATTAAATCTGTCATTCCGTCGGAAGGAGTGCTCTTTTGAAATTTGTTTAAAAAACGGTTTTCAAAAATATATAAATACGTAATGAAGTCTGTAAATAAGGAAAGTACACATTTATGTATATACTAGCTGTAACCCGTAAAATAAATGACGGAACATTGTTTATAATATCTTTTTGACGGTCCACGGAGAGGCGGCGGTAGAAACATGCGCTAGGCGGCCGGTCCGGGTTTTCTGGCCCGGGGTTCAAGACCAATCTCCGGCCGTTTAATTAGGTTTTTTAGTAGTGAATTCGAACGAAATTACGGACGTTACACATGAACAGACAGACAGACGGACACAAAGCGAAATTATTATGTTTGATTTACATTTTTTAAAAAATATATCAGTGATGTTTTTTTATCTTCATGTATTCCTGTGTCCATCCACCAACATCTGCCATGCATTGTAAGTATATAGTATGTAAAACTATCCGTTAACACCATAAAAGCTATTAACTGAAAACAAACATTCCTTAAAGACTATTTTCCTGCTCGGATAGAGTGACGAATACTGAAGTGCTCATTGTCCTTATCGTAAGCTCTTATCGACGAATATTGAAGGCGTATGGTAAAAGACCGAGAAGTGATGCGGACTATCAAGACAAGAAAACTTGAGTATCTGGAACATATCTTGAGAGGACGAAAATATAGTCTAAACCAACTCATCATCCAGTGGATAATAAGTGGTAAAAGAAGCGTAGGAAGACGTTGCATCTCGTGGTTGCGTAACTTGAGGGACAGGTATAAGCGTGACTCGACTGAGTTGTTCCGTGCGGCGGAAAATAAATTCGTAATCTCCGGAATGATCGCCGACCTCCTATAGGAGATGGAACCATAAGAAGAGGTTCCTGTATAGCCTGTACTAGAATTTTTTATTATTTTCTATTTTTTTATTAAATTATTAAAATCAAATTTTTTTAAGACTCTTTGTACAAAACATTAATTTATTTATTTATCAACATGTTTCTGGGCCAATGGGTCCTTTGTCGGGATACAACGTAGACTAAAAATATCCTATTATAGACATCTATCTAAGATGAATAACTAATTTAGATCTAATTTGAAAACAAATTTAAAAGGCAAATGCCAGTCATAATGGTAAAATAAATTACATATTAAAGTTTTTACGTCAATCAAAAGAATATACAATTTTACGGATTTTTTTTTGTTTTTATATTTATTTTGTATTTAAAATCAAGTAATAAGTACCTTAATATATTTTTAAATAAAACAAATTTAATGAATGCCCCAGACGTCATGAACAGACTTCATTAGCAACAGCGCAGTTAGTCAAAACCTCCACAAAAACCGGAAATTAAAAATATCGTTTAGAGCTGGAAAATATTAATATTTTGGCCAAATTATTCGCTGGCAAAAAATTCGAAAATTTCTGCTAAACGTTCGAAATTAAGAAGCAATCTAAGTACCTACCCAAAGAATACATGAGTTAACACAAATAGTAGATGGCATTGGTGGTCCTGCCTACTTCTGAATTTGGTCACAGCATCAACAAGAGAAGAATGGAATAAATAGGTACCTACTTATATAAAGAATATTAATATCAACTGACTTGATTGAGGGCATCAAAAATTACTTTCAATTTTTTTTTGACGTAAGTATTGCACATATAAAATTAATTTTATTATCATTGAGTGAAACCAAAATTTAATTAGTTTCTTATTAAATTATGTTGTCCATGATGTAGCGTAGTGAAAAAAATATAATCTTATTTTGTGCAAAATGTTTTTCTTTTTTAAATCATTATAAGTAAACCACGAATTTTGTTAAAAAAACGTATGCTCAATCTCAAATATTGTTATTATATAAATTTACAAAATTTTAACCAAATCAACGTAATAATTTTACAGATCTTTTCTACACCGGTGCACCAAAGGAGACTTTCGAGAAAAACGCAAAACGTTTAAGAATTCACTCAGCTTCTTATTGCTCTAATGCAGCCAATTTTGAAAATTTTTGAATGAGTGACCATTCAAATTTTTTAAGAACATCAAGCTAGTACATTTAGTGCAGCGGTTATGACTCTAGTATAGTTATCCAGTGGCCAGTGGTTCGACCCCTATTCCAGGTCACCAGCATGTTTACTTAGTCCTATTTTAATAGCACAAGCTTATTTTGAAAATAGTAAGAATATTAATGCAAAACATATTCCGTGATCGCATATTTTTTTTATAAAAAAAAGACAAATAAAAATAGATTTTTTGAAAATTCAAAGTGGTGTTACCCCTTATAGGTTATTCTTCTAAAAACATACATACACCTAGATTAAACGTGTTATCTTAGGCATATACTAGCTGGTAGAAATAAATTATTTCTACAACACTAGAATATTTTTAAAAAATTACAAATTTATTTATTTACACCCTACCAAATTGGTCCGCCGTGAAAATATACCCCTAGTAAATACTTCGCCGTGTTCTTAGAACCTTTAATTTGTGTTAAATATCTAAAAAAAAATAATAGATTCGTACATGGAATACATATCGCATCAATATTCATACTATTTTCAAAATAAGTTAAGATTACTAGTCTGAACTGACTCGAACCCGCGACTGCTGGATTACAAGACATGGATCTCAAACATCAGACCGGCAAGCTAATTAACTAATTCTCCAAATACCCTCTGTTTCTAATAAACCTAAATACATTCATGGTTTAAGTTTCAGGCTTAATTTTACAATGAATTTCATTCCATGTTAATTCCGTGTTCTGTAGTTCCGCCAAGTACAACTTATAGTCCTTGCGATACGCCATATTCATTCAATTTCAGAAAATGATGTTAATATTATCTTCGTGATTACAGCTCTGATCGGAGACTGTTGCATCCATCACCTTCTTCGATAGTTCATCATGAACTCAATACACTCTAGGCCAAGAATTCCTCACGTGCTTCCGCGGGTTTTGTCGAGATTCCTGGCACACATTATGTAAGCACTTTGTTGTAGTTTAATCAGAATAGTTTTGGATTATGACTATCCAATACTGCATTATGACGTCCGCATCGATTTCATCAAAAGTGTACAAAGTGGGTACTCTAGTAATATTAACTCTATAAACGGATACGACAAGACTTGTGTGTTAATATATTTTAATGCCCGGTTGGACTATAAAATTAAAACTAATTATCACAGACCTGATTTTATTACTCTATAAAATTGTCAACCGCATTATCGCCTGAACGGATTTCCTCGCCAAAATGAATTTTCATTTTCCACTTAGAATAAATCTACTTAGGATATATTATAGATGTCTCATAGAGACAAAGCTATATTTTTATATGGGAAAGTAGGTATGGGAGTCTTTTTTGGGTGTCCATAAGGCATATGACCCATCGTACGGCTGGGTCGTATGCCCTATGGTGATCAATTTACATATAGTGTTGTGAACATAGTAGTGTAGTTGTTGGTCCTGATGAATATACGGGTACGTCTCGATACCGGTAGACCTAAAATCTGGTAGTGGTTTATAAAAATTTAACTAACACTCTGTAAGAAGTAATTATTGCTCCTTTAGTTTGGTTCGCCTTTGATATTGAGTTCGTAGTCAAGATTCTGCAAGCTTCTACTGAAATAATACATCTCTGTTTGCTATCTGTAATTTCTGTTTAATTCTGTAGGACAGTTTCTGTCTCTTTTTTGTCCAGTCACTGTTCAAACATCTGTCAGATATTTTGACTCTTAAGAATATTCTATGAAATGAATATGCTATGAAAAGCGAAACTAGGAATAAGAATCCTAGAATGAGTATTTTTATTTTTAAGTTAATAATTTATGAATTAGTGTTAAGCAAAATTTTATGTGTATGTATAATAATTTATCTTTCTATCTGAAGAAGTCATAAATTAATTTATATTTTAATATTTGATTTGCATTTTAAAGTCAGAAATTGTGGGTGTTTTTTTCTAATGTCTGTAAGTTATATTTATCTTTTTAACTGTATTCATCTTTTTTAATTATATTTTATGATTCCTCCATTGATATTAATATCCCTAACATAATTATTATTCAATTATTCAGACTTAGTATTCTGCCAGATGAATATTTATTTTGGAATTTATTATTAAATGATACACAGGGTGATACACAACTGGTGCACAATATTTTATAGAGAAAATTATTAAAACTGGACAGATAATTATTTAATTTGCAGTGTTTGGGAAAAAAGTTAGAAATGTTGAAAAAAATGCGTATTTTGAAGGCGCTTATCTCGATAACTATTGATATTAGGACATTATTTCCTGATCATTTACGATTTTGGCAGCAATCTACTTAAAGTCTATTATTGATCGTAAGCCAAAACTGGTCTAAATATCGACCGCTCATATTTAGGCCAATAATTAACTCGTATTAATGTCAAGCTCAGTTTCGCAAGACGTTCTCAAGAACAATTATGAATAATATACCGAAACTGTGTTTTTTTCATTATTATATTTTTGAGTATCACACAACATGTTTAACTGAAACTGGTTGCGGATATTTTATACGAACAGTATGTTTTTCCGAGAAACGATTCTCGACGTTTCGTTGAATTCGTATTCAACGTCATCAAGAGGACGACCTTTACCCGCTGAGGTAGAGGGCGGACTGATAACTGCTTTCGAGGACGTAAATTATATGCACTTTGTTGTGGAGCGTTCACTTCTTCTACAATAGAGGTCGCCAATGTGCAATATGTACTAGTTACGTCGGCGGACTTTACTGCGACGTCTCTCAAGGGTTGAATCAATATCGTAAGAACAGGGCGCCAAATACTTGATAGTATGTTAATTGAAATTGGGATGTTTGTATATTTCAACGGATTTCCCTCACTAATCTGGTTATAAGGTGCGGTTCTGTTGATGAGATTTTTGTCTTGTCAAATCTGATGAAGTGACAGAGATTCCCTTTGGATGCATGTTCGCAGATTGCGCGGGTAAAAGTCATCCTCCTGATGACGTTGAATAAGAATTCAACGAAACGTCGAGAATCGTTTCTCGGAAAAGATACGGTTCGTATAAAATATTCCCAATCACTTACAGTTAAATATGTCTAATGACCGTAATAACAACCTTAACTCTTCAATCACACAACATGTTTAGGAAACCTCCGTATCCTTCTTCGGGCGAGTGTGTGGAAGTGGATGTCTGGTGAATGAGTTGTGAACTCAGTAGAAGTGATATATACAACTTTCCAAATTTGATAGATGCGTGGTCGACCATGGTCGAAATTTGTGAAATTTACAGTGTGTAAAGTTACCAAACTTGACTGTAAATGGTTACGGATATTTATACAAACCGTATGTTTTTTCGAGAAACGATTCTCGAAGTTTCGTTGTATTCAACGTCATCAAAATTACCACTCGTGCTAGCTTATGACAGGTCGTAAGGTCTATAGACGCCCAAAATAAACGAGACCCACGCAAAGTTTCGCCTACCCGTAGCTTTGTCTCCGTAAGACATCCGTAATTTATCTGAAAAATATCGTGTTTATTAACTCTTAAAAAACTATGCTCAAAAATACCTTCAGAGACGGTGGTGTAACACAGCGTTAATTAATTAAAAACTATGCTGATTAAAAATCTGCATAGTTTTTAATATGTGATAAAATATACATATATGCGATACAGATAAAACTTTTTAAAGGTCCCTTTATATAATTATGTAAGGTAAACATACATATTTGCATTATTTTAATAAATTATTATAAAATCATGGCATATCGAATTTGTGTGCGCTTCCGCTGACGTATCATTGGCAACTGAATTTAATGACGCGGTCGCCAGCTCGCGTCAGTCGCCTGCACTTCGTCTTTGTCTAACGTACTCTTTCTATATTGTTTTCGCTTTCGCCGAAACCCAAGCAACCGCCATCTCTGTCCTTCATGAAATGTATTGAATTGTCGTGCTCTTTCTTGCTCGATTTAACTGTTTATAATAATAACTGTCGATATTCTTCTCTCTTTTACACACTGGCCGAAAATACGAGAGTAATGAATAAATATTTTTTAATTAAAAAATCCGTACATTCCTAACAGTTACAAAAAATGTGACGTTTTAGTTTTCGTAAATAAGGCAGATATTTCATATTTCTATGACAGGTAGACCTACGTTACATCACCGGCACACAGGAGTTAATTTTGTACTTTCCTCGCTGCGGTTCCCTACATCTGCGCAGCGGAACATAACGTACGTACACCGCAGAAAATTGCGGCCAATCAGGGTGAACGCGCGCTCCCGAGTTCCGTATCCGTTCCCCTGACGCCATCGTCTGGCACACTTCCCTCTAAATAAAAATACTAGTTCCGTAAAGGCTTTCCTAATCCGATATCCCCCCTCCCCCCTCCCCCCCTTGCCCGGCCCTCCGCGGCCGGACGGAATTACCATACAGAAGACATGTTTTACATACATTACGGAGCGGCGCCTCCCGGGGCCGAAAGGTCGAAACTAACATTATACAACGATCCGTTTCCGTGGAGAAAATTACGACAAATACTCGCTATCTGTTACCATCTCCACCGGGGGGCGGGGTCAGCGGGGAGCGCACACGTCACGGCCGCGGGGCCTAGCGCGCGCCGCCCGCGGTGTAAAGGCCGATTTTTCGGCCATGGCACTTCAAGCATATGACGAAACACGTCATATGCTTGAAGTGCCAGTTATTCCATTACTGTATCAGTCGATACTGATACAGTAATGGAATAACTGGCACACAGTACGGGTTGTGTACACCGCGCGTAGTTTATAATAAATGTACATTTAACACAATATTTTATCTGATATTTTTAATAAAATGTGTAAAAATTTTTAGGAACACAATCACTGAATTTTGTCACGAGAGGATTCAACATAAATTATGATAAATGATAAAGTCTCACAGAGATGAAGCTATCTATGTAGGAAATAAGTTATGAAAGTCTTTTTAGATGTTTAGGTGTTCACCTATCCATCCATGATCAAAAAAATAATATTGCTCTGATAAAAAAAAAAAACTATCATTTAACAGCGGCGACATCTATACACTATTATGGGAATGACAAATCGTCAAAAAAAACATAGATGGCCTTAGAAAATAAGGTATATATAAATTAAATAGATTTGTTTGCGATCTTAGTGGAATCGTTAAGCATTACATTGTGTAAAGTGACCCCTCAAGCCAGACATATGAGAGTTCGTAAGCCCAATAAACACCCAAACAGAATTCCATACCTACTTGCCTATATAAAAAGCTGCGTCTCTCTAAAACATTTTTATTTTATCCAAACAATAATTTTTATTAAACCATTTTTAAAAATTACCGAAATTTTTTCGTGGTTATCCATTATATCGCTTTCATAGTAAAATACACTACTTTTGATTTATAAATTAAATTTCATTTTATTAGTACAAATGTATAATAACACTAGTTACTGAAATATGAACATGTTTCGGAGCCAATGATCCCTTCATAAATTTACAGCATACATTAAAAATAAAAATTGAAAGTAAAGATATTTTTCTAATTTTAATTTTTAAGTATACGTTGTATCCTGATGAAGGACTTATGGGGTTTCAAACAATAGTGATTTTAAATAAAAGTGGTTGTAAATAAAGTGTTATATTTTTACTAATATAACGAATGTTGTAGGTCTTTTCATATAAGCTTGAAATTGAGTTAGTTTGGGTACAGTGCATAATACGAGCATTGTTTCGTTGTGTTAAGTAAACGGATACGAGAGGGACGTATCCATAAACTTAACACAACGAAA
>JADDOH010010406.1:0-33202 GCA_016648135.1 Agrypnia vestita
AACCTTCGGTCTTCCGTGATCACGTTACTTACTTATATGACAGATTGTTTTGTTTTGTTCGTTTAATATAAGTAATATCATATTTTATGAGTTACCGTAATTATTTATCTATATGATTTTATTATTGAGAGTGATGCAACGAATACTACTTCCATGAATACGAATATCAGGCCTACTAATCGGTGAATACGAAAGCGAATATTTCCACCAAGGTGGGGGAACTTGAACATACTTATAAATATAATAACCTTGATGCGACGAATACTACCTTCACGAATACGAATATCAGGCCTACTATTCGGTGAATACGAATGCGAATATTTCCACCAAGGTGGGGGAGAACGCAAGCATACTTGTAATTGTATTGTTTATGTCTGCTTGTGATATCACTATACGGCGTAGATGAACTAGTTTGAAAGGGCTTATGTTCTGCATGTGCTTGGCGTAGAGGGAATAGTTTTCTTGTTTCTAGGATCTAATACAGTTTTACAGGTGCTGATATTGAAATATATATATATATACAAGGAAAACACTATTTTGGGAATCACTAACTGGATGACAGATATTGCAGCACACAAACACACAAGGAGGACGTTATGTTAAATACATGACTGGAAAGTTGTTATTGGAATACACAGGCGCCACTAGAAGATATGGGCAGTTTGCAGAGAACTTCAACTTCTGTCAGTTAAGGACCTTTTACTATTACTATTCTTTCGCCTTTTTGCATAACCGTGGATGAACTAGATTGAAGGGGTTTATGTTCTGTATGTGCTCGGCGTAGAGGGAATAGTTTTCTTGTTTCTAGGATCTAATACAGTTTTACAGGCGCTGATATTAAAATATATATACAAGGGAAATGAAGGGCTACACAGGCGCTGGTAATTGCTCAATTGTGGAGAGTTATATTACTTCGGATCAGGATGCCATCTCAGAAGCAGACCAACTACAGAACTAAGATAAGAACCTTTGATATTATTTATTCCTGATGTTTTCGTATGTGTATCAAATGGAATGTTCGTGCTATATAATTTGTCATTGTCTCATGGTCACTATTCATTTCATTACGTGGGTTCAGAGTTCGACGGTAACGGACGCGGAAACAAATTAGTACTGATGTCGGGACGTAACGTCGGGATTATATCTTAATTATCTTTAGGATAGAAGCGAGGTCATCATACGTGCATTCTGCATTTCAAACGTTTTACTAACATATATAAATACATATTATTGCGTTTTACAAATTGAATATGATCGCGGGAAATAGGCATTCCGTCCGGTTATGCAATGTTAACTTCCAACGTAGCATAATGAGATCTTATTACCGGTGCTAGACTCTCGAGGTTAGTCACGTGATTATTGTATAAATGGAATAATGAAGGGGATTGAAGAGAGAGATACGCTCGCGATACAGATAGTTGTATGTAACTGGGATCAAATGACGGGGTGCGTGTTCTCGGTCCAGGGGATGAACGGGACTGCGGAGACACTCTGGGTGGGTCTAAGTAGAATTGCGCAAAGCCTCCACACAGTTAAAATGTGTTCAGTCAAGCAAAGGTGAAGCATTTCGAATCGGACCAGAGCGTCGTGCCTCAAACACAGCCGGAGGGAAGAAGCCCCTACGTTCTTTCACTCCCTTGGCCCGACGAGCTCGAATTCCGGATATGAATGTTCATGAATGTCAGCTAAAAGACTCAGGTAGCCGTACCTCAATCGAAACCTTCGTTCGGGACCTCATCAACGTACGAGACAGGGCGTTCCGCATGGACGAGCAACTATGAGAAGCAAATGAAGGGGATTGAAGAAAGAGATACACTCGCGATACAGATAGTTGTATGTAACTGGGATCAAATGACGGGGTGCGTGTTCTTGATCCAGGGGATGAACGGGACTGCGGGGACACTCTGGGTGGGTCTAAGTAGAATTGCGCAAAGCCTCCACACAGTTAAAATGTGTTCAGTCAAGCAAAGGTGAAGCATTTCGAATCGGACCAGAGCGTCGTGCCTCAAACACAGCCGGAGGGAAGAAGCCCCTACGTTCTTTCACTCCCCTTGGCTCGACGAGCTCGGGCTCTGGTTATGAATGTATGTGAATGTAATAACTCCGTACTCAAGGACGAGATAGGACGGTCCTCATGAACGAGAAATTATAAGATGCAGGTAGCAGTTCGGCAGTCAATACTTATGCTCGGGGCCGCTTTAATGAACGAGATCTGTTAGCAGTTTAACAATCAATTTTATGATCGGGACCGCATTCAGGCGCGCGATGACATTACTAACACCATCATACTCATCATTCACCACCTTTTCTAACTTGCTGTATACAGAGACCTTCGGGGTTCTCCTTTCCCGGCCAGCGAGAAACATATCAGGAACTTCACAATCAACTGTAATAATCATGCTGTTTTACCATCATTTAATATCTCTAGTCAATAAGACTACGCCGTGGGATCAATCACATCAACTATATTTGGCGATGCTAACATGGCTCTGACTGACGCGCTCAAGGGAGAGTCTTTTCCAGTCACCCAGTTAGTTCATTCAGCCCTTTAATCAGCAGTAAACATCATAATAATCCGGCTCATGTAGCCGCAACGTGGGAGCCTCATCATATACACCAGTCAATTTGACTGCCCCGCGGGACAATATACAAACCTTAATCTCAGACGCGGGATTTCTTCCTGATATGTTTGTCGCCGGGAAGCGAGGACTTCGGGGGATTCCAGCAGGAGCAATAGAGTCTCGGCTTGATCTTGGTCTGCAGCTTAGTGTGGGAGGTTATGTCTAAACAGGAGTTAACCACCGGATGCGGCGATGCTCTGGGGCCGCATCCCCCTCCCCCTACAGGGGGGGGGGGCATCTAGAATCCACGTTTGAACAGAAGTGGTTAGACACTTCTTAAATTTCACTTACAAATCTGTATCTTCCATTCCCTTAGAATCTCGGGCTGCGATAAGGTCAGACAAAGCTTGCCCTGAGCCTCTGTTGCGCCTAGTTGTTGTGAATATAAATATGTTTGTCTTCCTCTACTATGTGCTATGAACAGATTGAGCAGATCGGACAACGTGGGATGCGCTATTGGTAGGTTTCTTACTTGTGTTTTGAATATAACGTATGCTATTATATCTTGTAAATCTGTCATAAATGGGTGCCGCATGTGGTTGTGCTGACACTGTTCTAAGCTGCTATTATGAGATGTTGATAATCAAAGCGGGCGGAATCTTTAGCGTATGCCGTTAACTTGGCAACAATTGTATTGTTTTATATTTCAGTATTTTAACCCCGATGGTATTATAGTTATGGCGGTTCAATGTAAGGGAGTTTTGCTACTAGCGTTTATTCCTAGGCTACGCCGCATATAATTGGCTTTTAGGCCGACTCCGGACGTGGACGATATCGGCTATCTCTCATGTAGGCGAAACTGTAGAATTCTAGAGCGGTTTCTAGAAGGTCGAGTACGGATTAGTTACGTGCGTTTGTTATTACCATAGTTAGGTAAGAATTCGATCTATATTAGTCTAGTCGCGTTAATAAGAATACGAATCTCGCCACATATCAAAAGAATTTTGGATAGCTACGGACACAACGGAGGGGGAATTTTCCTAACCACTAGATAGATCACGACTGGCCAATTTAAAAAAATAATAATAATAATAATAATAATATTAGCTTTCATGTAAATATACTTCCGAAGTTCTAAGTTCGACTTAAGTTTTATCTAGTAGCTTAAAGAATAAAGTGTGTGCTTAAAAGTCACAAAAGTTGTAATAAAGCTCGATGCGGTAGCTTAAAGTCTCAAGCTTTGGGCTTTTCGTAAAACTTATATTATTAAACTTTATAGATAGGTATTTAGCTTAGGTGTGCAGGTAGGTATGTTACAAGTTTACTACTTCATTTTACTGTTCAGTCATAGTGCAAGCAATAGTGCAAGCAATTCTTCAATACACCATTATCAGATGGGAAATGGCGTATAAAACACATCTACTCCCGATTGAAACTGTACATCGTCTGATTATCAAAACAATATAAGAAAACAAATGTTAAATGTGTTAAAAGGAATTGGATGAGATGAAATGTTTTAAGTGTTTTTATTTTTATCTTTTGTAGGAAAGAAAAAGGACTAAAAGGCGTTCGAGACCCATCTCACTAGTCAACAATCTGTGTTGAAATCTGGTCCAGGTAAGAACAACATAATACAAAATAGAAAAAAATACACAATTTAAAAAGAAAAAGATAAAAATTATTGTATTGCGAAAAATAGTATAAAAATAGCGGCCTCATAGCTCAGTGGACATGACACTAGCTTCTCACACGGAGGGTTCCGGGTTCTATTCCCGGTGAGGTCACAATGAATCTATGTGATTTACTCAAGTCCGGGTGTTCTATGATGTCTCTTGCTTCGGGGATTGGCCTATTGAACGGTTAAAAAATACATAACCTTATTTTATTACTGGAGCTAATATTATCTCCTTTAGGTACTTCAGAAAAACAAGAATCAAATAAACAAAGTAATGTAAATAAAAAAATTAAAATACAATTTTTTAATTTTACCTCTAGTTTACGTCATATTAATTTAATGAATTGGAATTACTATAATTAATTCAAACCATGTAACATAACATTACATCTGTGGTATCTCATTACATGGCTCTATCCTGTTGTTCCTCGACTCCTGCTCCTAGGATATGGATGACCGTCCATCGTTTTGGAGGTCTTCCTGGAGGACTATTCCCTGCAAATATCTCGGTCTTCGCTTTTCATACCACTCTAGTCGAATCCACTCTGTCCACGTGCTCTCTGATTTCTTCCCCATAGCATCTTCGACATCGCATATCTTCCGAATTTCTTATAAAAGAATCTTAGTCGAAGTCATAATTTATATTCATCTTACATAAGATATTTACGATAATTTTCATTTAAACAATTTAAATATAACAATATTTAAATAAGAAAACATGGCTATTACAATTTTTTTAATTTAAATGTCAGTTTATACAATAAGTTGGTACGTGTCGTTTTCGAATCTCGAGTTTTAACAACATTTTTATATTCAAATTTATAAACGAAAACATATTTATTTTTTAAAAACGTTTGTAATTAAATTCATCGTAAACATGTTCTCGGATATTATATTCAAGAACATATTTTTATTGTGAAGTTGCAATTCTTTCAGAACAAAATTCTGTGAAATTTAAAACTAAATTTATTCATCAATTAGAAAGACATACAGAAAAATTAAAAAGAATGTATTCTTGCGTATAATATATGTGTGTTAATATATGTATCAAACGTGTCCAAAAATAAAAAATGAATTAACGGTTAATTCTGACGCCCCCTAGCGGCAGTTACACAAAGAAATTTGTGCCTACCGTACCAGAAAAAGTGGATAGCTCTAAAAATAGATCATACATGTTAATCGATTAATAAATGAGACTTACAGATGAGGTCGAATATTCACGGAAATGTAGGAGGCCGCTATAGCGTAATTGGATAACGCTATAGGATAGGAGGAGATCCGTGGTTCGAATCCTGGTAGCAGCCAAATATTTTTTCGTGGATTTAATTATTCTATATGTCTTATTATTTGTTTATTAAATTTGGTTTTAAGTGTTCTCACATTTTGATGTCCAGTTTTTTGGGATATTCCGCCTTGTACATCCGACTTTTCTGGTCTGGGACAGAATTTGGCGAGCCTCTGGTTGTAGTTAGAGAGGTCGTATATCATTTCTGCTGTAAACTAGACCATGTTTTATGTATCTAATAATACAATTACATGTATACAAATTAAAGTTATCACCATTTTATATTAATATATAGAATAAAAAATATTCCTTGTCGTCAAATATTCAGTTATGTTTTATTCAGGTTACCTAAAAACGAAAATATGAATTTCCCCTCTAGCTCTGACGAATAAAAGTTTAATAAATATTTTGACAAACAGAATTTATTGAGCTCATTAAAAACCTACTCACGTGTTTTACAAGCGAAAACAGTGAGCAAATATTTGGACCGCGGACGGTATTACGTGTTTCATCGTGTCATACAGATCTCTGCACGTTATACAAATAGCTGCAATACGGCGATAAATCAAAATCGTATTAAATCAAAGCCTATTTGTCACTACGGACCACCGGGACAGCGGGAATGTGACGGATGTATCGAGTATCCTATACCAGTGACGGTTGCAATTACGGAGGTCATTTCAATCCCACGATTCCTCGCACAAGGGATCCGCAACGGTACGTTGATCGTGGTGTATAAGTCAACGTTGCGTTGTTGTCAATAATAATAAATAACAAGCAAGGCACACTTTTTCATGATTTTATTCTTTGAACATTTTAACTGTAATTTCGCATATTTTATACGCACCGTATGTATTTCCGAGAAGCGAATCTCGACGTTTCGTTGGATACATATCCAACGTCATCAGGAGGACGACCTTTAACCGCGGAGGTGGAGGTCGGACTGATTAAAGGTGCTGCTTTCTAGGGCGTAAATTGTATTCACTTTGTTGTGGAGTATTCTCTTCTTCTACAATAGAGGTCGCCAGTGTGCAATATGTACTAGTTACGTCGGCGGATTTTACTGCGACTTCTCTCAAGGGTTGAATCAGTGTCGTTAGAACAGGGCGCCAAATACTTGATAGTTTGTAACTGTCATCTCTATTGAAATTGGGATGTTTGTATATTTCAATGGACTCCCTCACTAATCTGGGTATAAGGTACGGTTCTGTTGATAAGATTTTTGCCTTGTCAAATCTGATGAAGTGACAGAGATTCCCTTTGGATGCATGTTCGCAGATTGCCGATGTATTGGAGTTGTTGTTTTTAATTGCTCCAATGTGTTCCTTCAATCGTGTAGCGATATTGCGTTTGGTTTGTCCTATGTAGAAAACTCCACAATCGTATCCACAATAAGTATCCAACGAAACGTCGAGATTCGCTTCTCGGTAATACATACGGTGCGTATAAAATATCCGAAATTACAGTTAAATATGTCTAACGACCGTAATAACAACCTTAACTCTTTTAACTTTTTACTTTAGATATTCGGCTGTTCTTTTGATGATTGTTACTCCAACACTCAAAATAGAAAGGACGCATTTGTTTACGCCCGTATAATTAACTGACTAATTTACATTTACGACTTTTTGCGAATTTAGACGAGACCTTTTGGAAAAAATCGTGAATTTACATAATCTAATTAGTGTGATATATTATGTTGATTGAGGGACAGTGGAGAATAAGGCATTCATAAATAGTTGTCATTAAGAACCCAAGACAGGAAGCAGAAACTGCATCTTGTGTTTTTATGTCTAAATATAGAGAGGGTTATTTGTAAAACATTAATAACCTCGCAGGAATATATTTTTACCTTGATTATGAATCGAAAATGTTCAAGCTATTATAACCTAATATCAATAGTTATGGAGATATGCGACATCAAAGTTTGCATTTTTTTTCAATATTTCTGACTTATTTTTTGTAAAATGTTGGACTATCATTACAGTAACTTATATCAATTACGAAAAATTCATTCGTTTTAATACAAGTTAAATAAAATGATAAAAACCCTGAAAAAAATCCAATTGGAATTCAAAGGATTGGATTTTACAAAAAATAAGTCAGAAATATTGAAAAAAATGCAAATTTTGATGCCGCATATCTCCATAACTATTGATATTAGGTCATGACAGCTTGAACATTTTCGACTCATAATCAAGGCAGGAATATAGTCCTGAGGGGTTATTATTGTTTTCCAAAGAACCCTGTACAATGATGCAATATTACTTTTCGACACCCATCGGTTGTGCAGTAATGGCATATTTACCATGTTAAATTAAAATACTTACGTCAATATTTTATAACACGTACATGGATTATAATGTCGAACCTCCGCGAAGCCTGGGTTTTCTTAAAAAAAATGATTATTTGATGTCGAAGCAATATCTATATCATCACGCAAACCAGTCATTTCAATCTGAAGTGTTGTCTAAAGTATTAATTTTTGATGAATATTATGCAAAATAAGTACTAATATTATTTTAAAAGTTGGTAGGTATTAATTTTTTTCACACACATCTTTTAATTTATTGATTCAAAGATTTCAAATATTACATTAAAGCCAATATTTTCGTCGCAATGATAGAGATATTGACATTTGACGATTCTCCATTTTTGAGTGCTGGGATGACAATTTCCAAATAACCATCTTGTTATTTTCAGAATACGGGCGACTATTGATGGAATCGGCGTTAACTTTGTAGAGATTACTCATGATGATCGTTTACTTATTTATTATCATCCATAAAAATTATGTTTATTTACCAGATATATGTATCGAGATGGGTAGCTTTACATTAGTGATACACAAAATTACGTATTTTTATAAATAATATTTTCATTATTAATTATAATTATTAACCAACCGTAAAAAGTGTATTATATATTACCATATTCGAATTTTCACAAAATACTCAAACTTGTACTCTCATGTCACTTAATGACCATCTATTAGAGTCATCATGACCTGTTGACGGTCTGTATGTTAAAAAATAAAAAAAATAAAAATGTAGATAAATACTAAACTCAATTCTTTTTATTTTTTCCTCGCTCTATCTTACAAGAATTTATGAATAATTTTTTTATGTACATATATAGTTTAAATAACTGTAAGTCTGTAAGTAAGTAATCATTATATACGAAAAAAACTTTGCGCTTTTAATCCATACATTGTACCGATAACATGACGTTTGTAAAACTATGTTTACTCTAATAGAGTTTAATTACATACATGACTTTTATTATACATACATTTGGACAAAAAAATCGAAATAAAATATTTATCTGGCAGAATATTGTAAAATATTAAAATCTGAATACTACGTTAATTAATGTGATTGGAATATTACGATAAATATCTATTTTCAAAATATATGCTTAGAAAAGGGTCATGCTCTTATTCTCACTGTACGCCCCTACTCGAGTTTCGGGATTAATAGTTGAAGTATTAAACTAACTACATTCAAATTTCACTTTGGTGGAAATACCACATAATATGTAATCTTCAAGCAGACTACCTTAATCGGAGTATAAGGTGGCGCTGCTATAAAAATAGTAAGCGCGCCGGCTCTCTCACTCTCTCTTTTTTCAACTGGCGTGCAGGCAGTACAAGGTTTTGTTTAGGATCAGTCGACACATATTTATCTGTGAATATACAGAAGAAACTACCACCAACCATGCTGCCTCTTTATTTGGTTTCCATATCCCAAGTTTGGGATACATAACATAATGTTTTATACACAAAAGGAGAGCATTTACATACTGTACATAAGTACAAAACATTTAAACACAATGCAAATTAGAATTAACCATGAAACAATTTAGGATTGTAATATCTTGCGCCAAATTTTCTCTCCAAATTGTAATTTATACTGATTCAGTTAGTTCATGTTAGCAGTTAAGAATTGTATTCATTAACAAAATCAGTTACATTGAAAATTGCAACAACAAGCTTTGTCTTTTGTCATAGTATACACTCAACCCAAGCGGCCGTAGACGTTCCGATGTACCAGGGAGTGATAGCTCCGTGATTAAAATGGTTTCATTGTTTTTCGTGTGAAATTTAACGTGTGATTTAATTGTTCAATGTATTAACATTTTATCGGATGTTAGAATGATCACTTAAAATATGACATGATTAATTTTAGGTGTAACCATTTTAATTATTGTGCAATATACTTATTATGTGTGAAAAATATTGTTTCTTTTGTGATTTTGGTCAAACTAACAAGTGAATTCAATTACCGCGTACAATATTCATTTATTTTTCTATGCTGTATCGTGTGAAATTTAATTGTTTTAAGTGCGATTCTGTTGTTCAATGTATGGATTAACATTTTATCGGATGTAAGAATGTTAATGATTATATTGAGATATGCGATTGGTTTTAGGTGCAACCATTTTAATTATTGTGAAAAAATAATAATGTATTAAATTAACACGGACAATTGTCATTTAGACCTGTTAACCATACGGGGAAATTCGGTTACTTTTCAATTTTAGTTATTAGATTATTTGATTATTATTTCGTTACTCGTATAAGTTCAAAACTGTGGGTGAGGTGAGAGGTGTGTATCAAGAGAGAAGGAGAGCATAATGGTATGTTAGTTTTTTATATTTTTTAATTGATAAATATATTCTAAATCGATTCGATTCGAATAATAATTCAAGTTAACAATTTTGCTATTCAAAATCTTTAATAATTAAAAATAAGAATAAATATAGAAGTCTCACAGAGACTAAGCTATTTATTTGGGAAACGTGTATGGAAGTCTACATAGGATAGGGCTTATGGACTGTATGAGCTGGCTTAAGTGATCACTTTACACAATGCAACGTTCACAAATTTCACCGTACAACATCCATACATTGTCAAATTTTAGAAAGTTGTAAATCTATGTGTTCTAAATCAGTTTATTTCCTACAATCGAATGGACTGAGTCCTTTCCTTGACATTAAACATAATAATTTCGTTGTCTGTCCGTCCTTCCGTGAACTTCACGTAACGTCCATAATGTCGTTCGAATTCACAGCTAAAAAACTAAATTCAACGGCCGGAGATGAACCGGCCTTTCAACACATGTTGCTACGGCCGCTTCTTCGTGGAGCGCCAAAAATTCCGTCATTTTTTACGTGTTGTATACGGGTATAAATTTCGTTTCTGGTACATATATATATTTGAAGTGGAATATTGAGCGATATTCTTCTAAATGTGCAAAGGTATATATGATTTTCTTTCGAATTATTTAACATATGCACTAGAATAAGGCTTAAAAATTACTATTTTCATTTTTATTTATATTTTTAACAAAAAATTTTATATGTAGATATGTTTTGAGAACGCAATTACTAGATTCGTTCATTATTTGGATTGGACTAATTGTTCTCAGAACATACATGTAAAAATATTGTCTTAAATAATTTTTCAGAATCGAAAATGTTTTTTATAATTTGTCCAATTTTTCCAGGACAAGGGATAGACAAGGAATAGTCAGCTAATCACTTGTTACTCTTGACCAACGATATATTTATTGTGATATTTGCTTTGAACGTGATCTATAAATTAAACAAAAAATATTAATTATGCTACAGAGCGGTACGGATTGATTAGGATAGTCAATCACACCGTATTGTTAAAATTTACTATTTTTTGCAATACTTACACATTTATTTTCATGTGTTATGTACTTTTTGGCAATATTTAATCGGGTGGTTTTGGCTAGTTTTTATGTGTTTAGTTAAATACCCTTTGACGACATCCCCGGCGAATCAACTGCCGCCCGCATGACAACACTTTTAACTGGCCAATCAGGACTGTGACGTGTATAACCACAATTTATGAATACCTACTACACTATAGTTACTTATCATTTAAAATTAATTAATTAATATCTGCGGTTTGTTTAGAATAGGTACACAAAGAACAGAGCACCTAGTTCCATGTTTGTTACACTGGCGATGGAATCAGTTTTCACTGTAACGAGGCTTCTGTAACCATTTCACTGTAATCATAGCTTCTGTCGGCTCTCACCCGTATATGAATTTATAAACACCCTCGCATGTGTTCTTGAAGCGTAAACATAATTCGCGTACCGATCTGATATTTGAGAACCAGTCATCAGGCTAGTCGTGCCGACGTAATTCTAAGATCAAACGTTATTGAAATCTTAGAGATATTGTTTATCTTAACTGTATCCTATAACTTAACTGTGTCCTTAAATGTGTGTTTATATGAGTTCGCGAGTACATATTAGAATCGTAGACTTATAAAACCCGCTCTAGAGTGTTTGGAGGTCTTTACTTCTTTAGGGTAAATCACAAAAAAAAAAAAATTATTTATTAAGTAAAATTAACAGTTTCAATCGTTGTAATGTTAGAGAACAGTGTACATTGCATAAGCCCATTACAAAGATTCACAGATTTTTAAAGCGTAGTAAATTAAGTATTATGTTAGATAAGATAAGCAATCTAATAAGATTTATTATAGTAAGCAACAAACGATAGTCAAATAAAATAAAATATGATAATTTCGTTGTCAGTCCGTCTGTCCATCTGTCTGTCTAACTATTTGTCTGTCTGTCTCCGTAAGTTCATGTAACGTCCGTAATTTCGTTCGAATTCACAGTTAAAAAACGAAATTAAACTGCCGGAAATGGGGCTAAAACCTCTCGCCAGCAAACCCAAAGGCGACAACGATAGTGATGTCGCTATCGCCGAGCCTGCAATACCCGTCAAAAATACAGTACATATAGGAATTAGCAAAGACGCGAAGCATTTCATATTCCGTCCAATCGCTAGGTTTTACAATAGTACATTTAACTGCCGGCAAGGGATGTATAAAAAATATTTGAATCCCAAATATAATAATTTCGTTGTCTGTCTATCCGTTCGTTTCTTTTTTTCTTTTCCTTTTTTAGTAACCTTTTTCTTTTTCTTATGTAAGAACCGACATGAAAAAGTACCTTAATTTTGATGGGTTACAGCTACATAGTAATGGTAATAAATTAGTTAAATTACTAAATGTTGATAGTAATTCCGGAATAGGGATGGGGGAAAAGGGTGAGGAGGTTGGAGTCAGAGTAGAGGTGGAGAAAGAAAATATTTGATGCATTAAGCAATTGGCCAAAGTTGACATAGTGATGATAATTTCAATTCGTAAGTCGTGTAATGTTCTGGTGGAATAGTTAAGTGGTGCTAGAATAAAGAACATACATAATCTGTAGCATTCGATGTCAATATCGATAGAATTATCATTGGATGCCTTGCATGCGCGAAATAAAAATGTATTTTGGGTATAGGATTTCTCGTAACATGGAAAAGCACATTCTGTCGAGTTCTTCTATAGGGAACATGAAAGAATATCAGGTCCAGATGACTTGGACAACTATTTTTTTCAGACTTCATCCTCGCAGCAATAGAGATATCATCCAATCAAGGCCCATGGCAATCCTGAAATTGGGTGAAAAACGTAAACTATGTAACCTTTACGTGAGTTTAATAATAATTTTATATTTAACTACTTGAGTTTCGAGAGTAACAGAATCTCTTATCGACGACTTTAAAATGCATAATTTTTTTATATTTTAGGTGTAAATAATGATGTAATAATAATCTCTACAATATCAACGCTAAATTTATCAAAAAAAACGGGCTCTTGGCGCTGTGGTTATCAGTCTAATAATGGACACTGCAATGGGATCCTTCATTTTGTCCAGTCGGATACACTCGGCAGAATAGCCCAGAAAACTCTACGCAGAAGATTCTGAATGGACGTCAAAATGTTCTTAATCAATTTATTTACTAATTTTACCATTACCCAATAAAAAATTTTTTTTTCAAACACTCATTTTGTTAATATTTTTGTAATCTGTTAAATAATTCTACTTTATTGAAAAGATTGTACCTAGCTGTATAGCATACGATAAAGGGTTTTTATTATATTAATAATAATTCTATTACATTTGTGATAATAGATGTTTTCTAATAATCCTGAGGTAGATTGCCAAATGAGCTATTTAAGCCAGAACCACTAATACCCCAGTCTACCTACAGAATTGTAATTTAATTATGCTTTAGATCATTATCGGTAAATGTACGTATTAGCTTGTTGATTACTGGTTAACCATGTTCGAATAACAACTAAACCATTTAGATATTGATAAATTTCACATCCTTGAACAAAATCCTTGAATATATGAATACTTTTAAATTGTACATGTTATCGAAATTAAAATAAAATCTAGCTGCAAACCGTAAAAAATGACAGAACATTGGTTCGCGTCCTTGCCAAGTTCTAGTATATATTTATAGAATATTTTTGGTGCTCCGCGGAGAGGCGGCCTTAGCAACATGCGTTGAAAGGCAGGTTCGGGTTTGGTGGCCCTGGGTTCAATCCCCATCTTCGGCTGTTTTTTAGTCGTGAATTCGAACGAAATTACGGACGTTACACGGAGTTCCGGGGATAGACAGACAGACAGACAGACAGACAGACGGACCGACAGACAACGAAATCATTATGTTTGATTTTAATTTAACATGATAATAAACATGAAACCCAATTCCGAAAATGTTTGTCAGTTATCTATAGGCGCCACCACCCTTTGATTTAATCGAAACCAAATTGTTCGTAGTGCTCTTTAGGATCCCGGATGACGTTGAGTTATTCCAAATTGTTTATACAAAGTTTTTAATTTATCAAATTTTATAATTTTCGTACTTAATCTTTAAGACTCTCCACAAAATATACGCACCCTTTTTAGATAATTTTTAGAGCTGTTAATTTTTATACCTCAATTAAATAATTAATTAGAGAATGGATAATGAATAGTTTGGAAACCATTGAAATCCTAATAAAAATCAATGTATATTATTGATGTCTCACAGAGACGAAACTGTATTTTTATGGGAAAGTAGGTAAAGAAGTCTTTTTGGGTATTCATAGAGCTTACGACATATCGTACGACTGGCTTAAGTGATCACTTTACACAATGTAACGTCCGCCATTTCCATCCATGATAGAATATACCATGTCTACTAACTTTTGAAGTAGCATATATATATATATGCCTACTTTCACATAAAAATACAGTTTCATCTCTGTGAGGCATCTATAATATACATTAATTGATTAATGATGTCCCTGTGACAAAAATCCATAAATGTTCTGAAAGATTTGAACAAAACTCAAAATATTCTCTGTATATACCCCCTCTATACCCACCTTCTCATCGATATATATATATATATATATATATATATTATATATATATATATATAGATAATATAATATATAGATATACATATATATCATAATATGCAATGAGTTTCGCATCTAAAGGGGCGGTTTACCTAGAACAGGCCTAGCCTAAGTGGTATATCGCCAAATTATATTCTGAATATAGGTACTTTGTGTGAACCAATATTTAAAAAAGTAAAAAATATATATATAAATAAATGTACAAATAAAAAAAAGGGTTGCGAAGCAATAAAATAATTTTAAATAATAAGTATTGGTAAAACATTTACGTTTACAATAATTACTTATTTATATTTTTAGAGTAAAATCGTATATCTTTATTACTAATTATTAAATACATTTAAAGAAAACCTTACTATTATATTTTTAGAATAAAATTACTACATTTTTATAAAATCATATACGGTCATTATGACTTTTGATATTCGTTCAAGAATATTCGTTTGAGATAGAACCCAGTCAATTAAAATATTCGGCTTTTATTCGCCTAATTCTATTGTTATCGAACTTGCGAATCTATGACAAAGCGAATTAAACTCTGCTACGCCATCGGGTCCTCGGTGCTCTAATTTCGCCTCGACGAGTGGCAATTTTTCCGTACTTCAAATTTGGTTTTATTTGAAAATCCTTATAATTTTTACTTCCCCTCATGAAACGGTATGAAGCTTTCAATTAAAGTGTTTGATCGTCGTATATGAATGTACTCCACCGCGGACTTAAGGGTGTAATAAGTAAAAGTAGCGGAAACATGGATTTTTTCTTTCTTTCCTTTGAGACCTTATTACCATCCCCGAAGAGACATTTTTCACAATTGGAAATAAGATTAAGCTACCTCGACTTTCAGGCGCTCGCTGGTGTAACAGCGATGAACCATTTTTATAGCTAGTTTATTTGTTAATTAAGATAAATTATAATTGTCTCACTGACACAAAGCTATTTACATGGGAAAGCGTCTATGGAAGTCCTTATTGGATAGCATAATTGCATCAGATGATAGAATCAGGAGGATTTACGCACTGTCAAAATCTCTCGAACACTCCATAACACTGTCGAATAATCTAGAATCCACTAGAGTAGGTCGAGCAACCACTATAAATGTGAAGAACGTTCACAAAGCATCAAAGTCAACATGCCTGTATAAAAAGGCGAAGCGAGTGCCACGTGACAGCAGTGTGACCAGCGTGTGTAAGCCCAGTGACGGACGTACTGCCTACGTGCGACAATTGAGCGGAATATTCGCGAAAGTGATCGAGATTGTAAGTTGTATGTAGTATATCTCGACTTGCGTGCGTGCGTGAGTGTATGCTGGTTTGTGTATGTGCGAATATAAACGATGTCTACAGTAGCGAAGGGAAAAACTACATTTCAAAATGAAGACTACAACACACACACGTTCACCAGTTTGAAGACTACAAAGTGTACACTACAATTGTAGTAAAAACTACTTGAAGTAAAGTAATTGTAGTACTACGAAATGAAGTGAAGTAAATGAAGTGAAGTAATGAAGTAATTGTAGTATTAATGAAGTGAAGTAATGTAATGAAGTAATTGTAGTGTTAATGAAGTGAAGTAATGAAATGAAGTAATTGTAGTATTAATGAAGTGAAGTAATGAAATGAAGTAATTGTAGTATTAATGAAGTGAAGTGTAATGAAATGAAGTAAAAAAAAAAAGGTCGCCAGCCAGATTTCTTCATTCGATTCCAAAAAATTTTCAAACCATGGGGGGAGTTGTTACAGTTTCCAGAGATTTCTTCGTTTAGCTACATCAACTTCCCAAAAATTTTCTCATACTTTCAATAACTTTGAAGTGTATGTACTTTGTAGTTTTCGCTTTGAAATGAAGTGTACTATTTGAAGTTTATACTTTCAATAACTTTGGTGTTTGTAGTGTGCACTACACTTCAAAACGTGCGAAGTGTGCACTTCAATGTAGTGTAGTACTGCATTGTAGTAATGAGTACAGAGCGGACCCATCACTAGTCTACAGGCTTCCTCGGGAAAACGTAAGGTCGCGGGCGAATTCTATCGTTGTGTATTATTGTATTCTACTAGAATAAACGTGTGGATTGATACCGGTATTGTGGAAACACCGGACCCTCCCAATCAAGGGAAGAACCACCGCAATGTTTAACATTTAGAGACTCGCATTTCTGAGTCATGAACTCTGTAATAGTAGTGTCTACTGATAAAATCAAGATGTAGTGGTCTTTTTTTTATATATTTAGCTGTAAAACTTTTTTAATTCTTCATTTTCATCTTTATTTAAATACGTAATCATTATGCTACATTTAGGCTTACTACAAATATAATAATTAATTTATAAGAGTATGTATCTAATTTTGTAGAAATAACACATCTTTAATACAATCTTGAAAATCTTTAATAATATAATTTCATAACTACAGCTGTACTATTATGATTTCGACTAATCTAAACCTGAATAGCATGGTTGAAGTCTTAACAATACATCTATATAAAAATATATGCTTCAATTTCATCAGATATTATATGTACCTAATTAAAAAAAAACATAAAATAAATGATTAATCAAATAAACAATCGTTTCTTTTGTTTTCTTTTTTATGTCAACTCATCCCTTCAAGGATTATAAAAAGAAATATACAAAAAAGAACATAAAATAAAATATTATTTTCCGTTTAAATAAAAATAGTTATTTACTTTTCCAATAAACCGCCACAAATATGATAACTTTAAAAAAATAGTTGTACATTTTATTGTTTTCCTTCAACAGACTGCAAGAATCGGTGAAAATAAGATATCAAGAGGTTTTTAGGACGAAATAAAAACACATCAAAAACATATTTTGTTATCTTCAGGATAACAAATACTTTAAAAAGAAATACCTAAGAATCTTTTCCAAACATGACACGGGCATGTATGTCTCACTTCTTTAATCTACCTTATTTAGTCACCAAAAAATATTTTTTCGAAAGATAAGGCAGAAATATTAAAAAAAAACATGCAAACTGATTTAATATCGAGGACGTTACAATATTTTTGACTAGATAATTGAGGCAGGAATATTGAGGACTATATCCGTTAAGCTTTATGTATACACGTATACATTTCAACCTTTATTCCCGGTATACTTACATTTTTTTCTCATTAATATTTCACATTTAAATTGTGTCCTAGTTTGCGTTGGGTTAAATACTTTATCTAACGTTAACTAGGACACACCCTGTTTTCGGCACGGTATTGTAAGCTTTAACTAAACCTTAACATCAACACTTACTCATCTCATTAGCCCTGATAATAGACCCTGCAATGGGATCTGAAACGTCGGATAGAGATGTCAGATGTACACGGCAAAATATCCCAGTAAACTACACACAAGAAAATTCTGAGCGGCCGTAAAAACCTGAGAACATTTTTGATTTTGTGATAATTTTTTTCGTTTTACAAGTTTTCACAATATTTACTTTGCTCTCGTTTCTTTGCTTATTTGCTAAATTGTATATTTGCTCCAGATAATATAAAACATATACCAACCGTATACTCTACAATACATACTTTATTTCAAAGCATAATAATATTTTAAAATATAAAGGACCTTAAATTAGAAAAAATATTAATATTCAGTAAAGTAAAATTAATAATTAAAAATTGTGAATAATCTACTTTTGAATATTCCGCTTATAATGATATGTAATTCCCTAATTAAAACTTCCACCAACCCCCCTCCCCCTTCTTAATTTTTTCGTTAACCATTTCGCAATGTTATTTGATTTTAATTCATTATTTATGTCATCACCAAAGAAATATTTCTCAAAAAATGAATAGTCAAGTGACGTAAAAGCTAATATATGTACGTTAGCTTTTTGAATGCTTTGAGTGTTTTTCAAGTATGCATTTTGTAACAGCGGTAAATATTGCTTTTCTCAAAGAGCACATACACACGGTAGAGCAGTAGCGGTCGCTGACAATAATGATACCACAACCAAAACTATTCAGCGCCATCCGCGGTATTTCTCCGCATGAAAACAGAGCGAAGGTTTTTGATTCTTCTCGTTTAATTTACTCGAGACGCATTTCGTCTTCAGAGGGCAACATCATCCCTAATATACATCTTTGAATTTGCGATCTTTTTTTCTTTCTAAAAGGTAGATTTATTTCACGTTTTCTTCTTGTGCAGTGGTTATGTTGGTTTATTTGTATTTTCTTACCCGCGCGGCTTTGCACGCGTAGTTTTTTAGAAACTTTTAGTCAGATTTTATCATTTTATGTATTAACCTGAACATATAGATATATGTCATCTGAATTTTTTTTATAGAACTTTTTAAGTTCTACAACTTCTATATATAAAGTATTTAAATATCTCTTACCATTAAGGTAGCGTTCGTAAAAAACGCATCGCTTGACCATTCATTCGTCAACTTTAGTTGTAAAATCGGTCATTATTTTAACGAGATAATATATAGCCTATGTCGAAAGCTATACTAAATATAAGTGAATGAGTTTTTGAAATCGAATGAGTAGTTTCGGAGATAACCTCCTACATCCAAAATTACAAGCTTTTTCCTCTTTATATATTAGTATAGATGTCTTTATAACGCAAAGTTCAAATAGTGCGTGAAATCATTGAATAAATGAGTGATTGGATTGTGATATTAACCTAAATGCTTATTTTAAATATTACAATATAAACTTTACATACTTGTCTTTAAATATTTATATAGATATGTATTTCTTTGCACGTATGTGTCATATGTTTTTAAAAATAAAGTTATCTACCACACTTATGACATTCTCCTGTTCCACACACAAATTCATACTATTATGGGAGTGTAAAAAATTTTTAAAATCCATTAAAATTAAATAATGTGTATCATATATGTAAAATATTATGTAAACTTAATTAATGAAAAAAAAATGCCCTTTTCAATCCTCGGTACCTGAAATCTAATTTGATCTTACTACCTAATCTTGGAATGACACTCCATTCAGCTGACTCCACTTCACTGTCCATCTCCATTCTATACTGAAATCTTCGGCTCCTCATTCAAAGAGCAGTCGGCTAGGCTGTGGAATCAATAATGCAAGGATATGCACGTGACTGACCTAATTTTTCTGTATAGGATCATAAATAACATGATTGATAGTCTGTTCGACTTATATGCACCATTGAGGTCATCAAGACACAGTACATTATTCTATTTTAGAGGAAATGTCATAACTAATGAATTAGGAAACTCCGTAATCCCCAGATTACACTCATTAGGGAATGAACATGTGGAGGTGGTCGACATTTTTGCTGATAATATAACTGTGTATAAGACTAAATTGAAACGTTTGTTTACGTCTCAACTAAATGGTAATGGATAAATAAATTTTTCTCTTTCTTTCTTTTTTTCTTCCTGTTTATTGTATATTTTGTATTTTTCGTAAAAGCTCATATGGGCATTGGAAAAAAAATGTCACATCGTCACGTGCCATGACTATCATCAAAAGCAGATTTGAGCAATTTTATCTTCCAAAATCTAGAATCTCATTACGTATATAAAGGATATTGCTAAAAAAATTTCAGTCATAAAAAATATACATATCTCTTCAGTGACATCTGTGGTTATTTAAGAGGAATGAAAAAGCTTTGGATGCCGGTCGCGCTAAGGATTATTACAATACATATACAAAACACGTTGTAAAATTTAAATATATACAACTTCCAAAAATTTGATAGACTTGGTATTTTATCATGGGTGGAAATGTTGAACGTTTCATTGTTTAAAGTGATCACTGTCGTAAGCTCTATGTACACCCAAAGACTTCCATACACTTCCCATAAAAAAACATAATTTCGTCTCTGTGAGATATCTACGATATCTCAGAGAGACGAAAATCTAGTTTAAATAATTTAATCAGATCTAATCTAGTTTAACTCTTCCTTGTCTCTTTCCATTTCCATTCGTCCCATTAACATAGAGCTAGTTTTATTATTCCATAAATCTATTTTAACTCTTCCACTTAATTGTGCAAATGGTTGGAAGAAATATCCAGCTGGAAATAAGCCCACTTTGTATGTATGTGTACGTATGGAAAAGATTTAGTTAAAATTTTATAGATGTTCTAGTTTATCACGGTGGAATTGGTCAACATAGCATTGGGTAAAGTGATCACTTAAACCAGCGGTACGATTAATCGTAAGCCCTATGAGCCACCAAAAAGGCTCCCATATCTACTTTCCCAAATAAAACATAGCTTCCTTTCTACGAGCCATCTATAACATACATATATCTTGATTAATGATATACCCCTGGTGAAAATCCAGTACTGTATTTTGAAAAATTTGTACATATTCCACAACAAAGTGCATATAATTTACGACCTCGGAAGAAATAATCAGTTCGGCCTCCACCCCGTGGTGATAGTGATTGCGATGTGGTTTACAAGTTAAAGATATATACGACTTCCAAAAATTTGAAAGATGTGGTAATCTATGATATTATATCGTGTAAAGTGATCACATAAGCCAGCCGTACGATAGGTCGAAGCCCCATGAAACCCCAAAAATACTTTCATTTTTCAAGTAAATATGTTTAATACCTACTTTTCCATATTAAAAAATTGCTCTGTCTCTTTGAGATATCTATAATATATGATTAATATCTGGTATGTATGCAAAAAGTTTATAAATAAATAAATACGTACTCGTACGTGTATACCGTAAATAAATTCTCATTTTGTGAATTAAATAATATTGTCGCAATTTAAAAATACTTGACCTATGTTGTATCTTACTGCACTGATTCAATTCGTAACGCCATGTCATCTTTATACATTTCTGATACGATTCTTTTTTTACATTTATAACAACCCTCGAGCACTTTTATCAACAGCAGCTCCGCTAAGATACTTTTCGGTGGGACGGTGGGATACACACTTCACCCGTCTTTTCGGTCTCGGGAGATTTTATTTATGAATCGTTCACACACGGATTTCCTCTGCCAATTGATCTGGAGACTCGATTATCCGATCGACTTCCCCCAGAGATTGATTTATTTTATTCAACGGGAAAACGCACTTAAAATGTAGAAAAATTCGACGCGATGATACCAAATTTAAAAAAACTAACCCACAAAAAACAAGTTTTTATTATACTCCCTTTCTTTGTAAAATATAACAACAATTAAAGACGAATTAAAACATATAATATAACACTAAACTTACAGTAATTTAATATATTTGTAAAATGTCAGATGTTTTGAGCTTTGATAAGAAACTTCATGCTTTGAAGATTAAATTCTAAAAACATTTGTCAGTCAATTTAGATTTTCGAAATTCGTAGTGAAGTACCTATTATGTATACCGACGGAGTAATTCAAATTTAGAAAATATTCCGCGATGTTATCAGGCCGCCTCGCTGTTGCTAGTAATCAAACTTTTGTAATGATTGCAATTTGAAAAAACTATTAAAAATTTGAAAATTCCAAAATTATACTATAATTATTATTATTTTTTAACAAAAATTTGATATATCTTATTGACGGTCACCACGAGTCTGCTTGCAAAGTTTCAGCTCGATTGGATCACGAGAAAAGGGCCAAAAATCGATCTAAAATTTTTTCGACAGCAAGCAAGCAAGTTAATATAAAGGGAGTAAAAAAAACTCGTTACGTCTCTCAGACACTCGAATCGTTTTACATCAAACATACATAAATCAAATTACGTAGCTCAGACACGCGAACCATACCACCCCTACAAAGTATATGTTTTTCTGGTTCAATGAAGTATTTATTAATTCAGTGAAATAGATCAAATTTAATTTAAATCCCTATGGCCAGGAAGAACCACGGATTTCAGCGCAACAGGCGGGGAAACCACTGTACTTATGAGAAATACAAATAAGATGAATAAATAGTTTTGTAACTATAAATTAAAATCTTTATTGGTACTAGTTCGGAGTTTTATATATTACTATACAGGGTGTACCAGAGCTAGCAGCAGAAAATTGGCGAGTAGATTCCTGATTATGTTATGAATCTAAAATGTTCAAGCAACCATGGCCTAATATCAATAGTTATAGAGATATGCAATATCAATGTTTGCATTTTTTTTCTCAATATTTCTTACTTATTTTTTGCAAAAAGTTGTCGATTATGAAAAATTCATTCGCTTTAATACAAGTCGAATAAAATGATAAAAACATTGCAAAAATTTAAAAAAGTGTTTTTTTTACAAGGTTTTTATCATTTTATTTAAGTTGTATTGAAGCAAATGAATTTTTCATAATCGATATAAGTTACTGTAATGATAGTTCAACTTTTTGCAAAAAATAAGTCAGAAATATTTTTAAAAAATGCAAACTTTGATATTGCATATCTCCATAACTATTGATATTAGGCCATGTTTGCTTGAACATTTTAGACTCGTAACATAGTCAGGAATCTACCGGCCAAGTTTCTGCTGCTAGCTCTGGTACACCCTGTATATTGTCACGGGACGTCGCTTTTGGAGATAAATCAAGCACATGAAAATTACTTAACGATGTATTGATAGTTATAATTAATTCACAAAATCACTGAACACGATTTGAATTTAAGCATTTATCGCGATAACAAGGTACGCATTTATAAGACCAGTATGCGACCTATCCTCACATATGGTATTGAAGCGAAGGCGGACACCGTCAAGACAAAGAGCATGCTGAGAACAACTGAGATGAGAACTCTGCGTGCTATTGCTGGGAAGACTCCGCATGATCGTGTGAGGAATACAGCAATCCGGGAAGTCTGCGAGGTTCAAGATGTGGTCAGATGGGGATGACAGCGCCGACGATACTGGTACCAACAAATACAGAGAATGAGAACAACACGATTACCATACATAGCTCTGCATGGCGTACCAGATGGGCCGCGCCCACCAGGGAGACCCCCGAAGCGAGGGAGAGATAGCTGGAATTCAGCACCACAAGAGGAACTCCTGCACAAATAGACTCCTGAGTCTAAACAATGTTGAAGAAGATGACTTATCGCGAATTCACACTATTTAGCAATTTAACAATCGTCTGTGAACATTTTCTTATCACATGTTAACGCTTTCGGGAAAACTCCATTCAACTCTCACACACAAAATAAGTACTTCGCTTAAATTATTTTCGTTCGGTTAATACTTGCACTGGCCACACCGATCGCTACGATTTTTCTCTAATATCGCAACGGTTCCGCCTTTTATACGCAATACGTTGGTTTTTAGAACCTTCTTGATTATTCTATGTATTTCTAGTGCTTTCGAGAATGTTCCCGTCGCTTCTAGACGTTTGTTGTTTCAAAATGACATATTACAAGGGATTCGTACAGTGCGCATTTCAATCTGAATTCTAGGTTCTCGATACAATATGTTGTGTGTGAGATAATATCGGACGGATCAAAATGCGAATGGTATGTTTAGTTTAGTCTAAGAGGTTTTCACGGCCACTCAGAATCTTCCGGTTTGTGTCTTCTGGGGTATTATTATTGGTCAGAAAGGTCGTAATAACACGGCATAATACCCCAGAAGACACAAACCAGAAGATGCCCTAAGACTATTCGTTCTCGAGTAGATATGCATATTTCTATATTTCATTCTTTTTGTTTTTCTGATACACCTATATTTATGCTGTTCTAATATTCTCTAGAGATATCTCTTAATAAAGAAAATTCCAAACAGAGGCTTTTTCTATTTTCTTGCTTTATTTTTCTTTTTCTTCTTTTTCTCTATTATATATTTTTCTTTGTGTTATCATGCGCTATTTCTGTTTTAAAAAAGAGTATTTCTGTTGAATAGCGCGGCATCCTTTTCTACTTTTTCATATCTTATTTTTCTTCTTCTTTAATTACTTAATAGAGAATCTGCCATCAGGCTTCATTTGCTCCCATGGAAATCTGTTGGCATACTAGTATAGTTATATATTTTGACCTTCAAGTTCAGAAACATTATATCAATATCTCGCAAATTAAAATTATGCCATTAACGAAAATGCGTCGAAATTCTATACGAAAATACTATAAATGTTGTAAAAATTAATCAAATGTCCACGTATTGGACTGGGTAATCGATCAATCTTGACTTACCTTCAAGGCGTAAGAAACAATCGAGTTACATAAGAAATTTCCAAGACGCGTGATTTTTCATTTTGGAGATGTCAATTGGCCTCCCAGATCTTGTGACTGGACTTTTTTCTATGGGTTTGTGTTATTTTATGTTTATGTAACAATTTATCACAAAAAAATCACATGACCTCCAAAAGCTTAAAATTTCGGAAGCATCTGCTATTTATTTAGAAAAAATAGGATTATTTAGGTAAAAGTGAGAACTTCAATTGGTTTCAAAATATTTTAACGCAGTTTTCGTGACAAGTTTTCTTCAAAACGCTCTGAATAAACTTATTCTATGTGAAAATTATGTGTTATTTGAAAAATATTATAAAATTATTTATTACATATACTGAGAGATTTTAAATACTTATAGGCTCTTAAATTAAATAATTCATGAAAATTGTGAATTTTTTAAAAATATTTCTGATCATTACCATTCAAAACGAGTTACGTAGAAAATCATCGGGTTGGTCCAATTGGAATTAATTCAGTGATAATTTATGCCAATCACTCAATATTCCAAAAACACGTGGAATCGTTTTCACCCAAAATAATAGGAAAAATTTCAATATTACATCAATTAAATGAGGCAAGAAGCTAAATTATAAAAAGTTCACGTCACCCGTTTTTGAAAATTGTCTGATTTAAAAAAAATGTGAATGATAAAATGCTGCCAGGTGAGAAACACGAGATCTATATCTTTATTTAATATTTTTAAATCATAAAATATAAAAGAAAAATCTTATATTTTATAATATGGGAGGTATAAAATTAGAGACAGCAATTTCCAAGACAATAAAATAATATTTTGAATGCAGTCATCGAAGATTATTATAAATGTACTGCATTCTAGATTTTATATATCTATCCCTTCCAAAATTATGTTTTTTATAAATTTGTAGACTTTGTTTCCTATAAAATCTCTAATTCAGTACATTATAAATTAGTAATCCTCTATGACTGCATTCAATTTTTTTTGGATATTGCCGTCTTTGCTTTTACACTCCATATATAATATAATTTTATATTCATTTTATTTCCCGTCATTTAAATAGACTTTATCTCTCAGCTTTACAAATTATTTCGCAATTTGTTAAAATCTTTACATTCCTGTCCCAATTCGTAATAAATAAAATTTCGGCTCTCTCGAGTACTGCTCGTAACAATTCTTCTCCAATATTCTAGTACTTTTGCTCATTTTTGTTTTTTGCTTGTTTTTTTCGTTTTGTTTCGTTTCATTTGGTTTCTTTCTTATGGTCTATCGTGTTTATCGCCCTAATACTTTCTTGCCTACAGTTTCAGTATCAACAGATCTTGCACATCCCTTAGTGGACAGCCTTCTTTAATCCTGAACTCGTGGCGATACAAAGGCCAGGGTCTAAATCTGCTCAAAAATTAAGGGGCTACATACAGCTCGTCATAAATTTCAAAATTAGTATCGTACCGTAATTAAAACGCGAAAGTTTTTTGAATATTCCATTAACTGCCGGCAGGGGAAATATAAAAGAAATATTCAAAAATTTTGATAAAGGTTGTTACTACTATTTCATGGGTGTCGGCTGTAAATAAATACATTTTTTAGGAACCGACATGTAAAAGTACCGTCATTTTGACGGGTTACAGCTAGATATGAATAAAGTACGTGGGATCTAAGTTCAACGCCGAGTGTGATAAGTAGTGGTTTTTGAAGACCTAATATTGTAAAGACATAAATTATAATTTCCTCATCCTTGCACAACAGAGACAGCGAAGAGGTATTGTGTGGTCGCCTCGCCGCGCCGCCTACACAGCGGCAGTGACGTAGAGAGGATGACCGCTTTAGCATTAAAGTAATGCCAAATTGGGTAGCAAAAGTTTAAAGCCGGTATGGGTGCTATTGCTCATAAAACAGCCCTGGGTGTGCGGTGGGTATCTCTTCGCTGTCTACAATAGACATATTTGACACGCTCAAGCGACCGCCAATGATGCCAATCATCATCATCATCATCAGCCGCTTTCTATCCACGGCTGTGTCACACTATTAAGTGTAAGTTTTCGTCCTTAGCTTTAGGAGGAGAACTTTGTAGGTATTATAATTGCTGTATTCAGATAGAGACTATTTGTTACTGACGTGGTAGCAGAGTGGTAAGAGAACGCGCCAATGTGGCGCCACTTAATTTATAATCCGCTCTCTCTCGTACTGTCCGTCTCTCTCATTAATTCCGACAGACGTTCATCCAGATACATTACATTAAGACTTGTATCCAAAGCTTACTGTTTTACATTCACCAATCAAGCTGCGCGCAAACTTAATTCAATATCACGTCCCTCCTACGCGGTTGTTCAATCTAGTACATTACACGGTGTATTGAATTATATTTTATATCAAGTTACAAATCTGCCTCCAATCCGCATCCATTTGTCAGTTTTATTACATTTCACACTCCCGCCTCGCAGCACTAATAATATTTAGATCACTATCTCGTACGATTGGTTAATAAACGTTGCAGGAAATATTTCATCCTGGAAATATGCTAAAGCAATCATGTAAAGCGTGTTCCGAACTCTACCGATATTTTATATATTTTTATGCCACACCTTTTTTATGTTTTTCTTTTCTATTCTACTATTTTCAGCGTATTTCTATATTTATTTATTTTAATCTTGGTAAATCTTGGTAAAAAGAATACTGCACATTTCTTCTTCCTCTTCTTCTGTCGTATATAATTTTATGTAATTTCTTATATAAAAAACAGCTTCATCCCTATGAGACATTTATAGTATATATCTTGATTAATGATGGGTTAAAATCCTGTATTGTGTTCTTGATAAATTAAAAATACTCAATATATTCTAAATATATAAAAACTTATCTTAAAAGGAGTAATAATTTTCAGGCATGTTCAAGTGTAATGTAAATAATTCGGAAGGAGGCCATGTACATATAAAAAGGATATTCATTTAAAAAAAAACTCCAATTCAAACATTTTAATATCTCTTTACCAACGACGACATCTGTATTGATTTGTGGGAACGACTAATTTTCATTTTTTTTATAAAAAATAGCTTCATCTTTATGAGACATCTATAATATATGTCTTAATTTTGTATATTACTTTATGAGATTAGGAACTGTTTTTTTTTAATGCTGGTGACGGACAAAAGTGTACCGCATTATATGAATGTTATTTATCATTTCTTCATTTTTCATCTTTTCCTGCAATATCTATTTTTTTAACTTTAAATGGTTACGGATATTTTAAACGAACCATATGTTTTTCCGAGAAAGGATTCTTGACGTTTCGTTGAATTCGTATTCAACGTCATCAGGAGGATGACCTGTACCCAGGGAGGTATAGGGCGGACTGATTAGATTAATGCTACACGTTATATGTATAATATCGCTACACATTTGAAGGAACAATTGGAGCAGTAAGAAACAACAACTCCAATATATCGACAATCTGCGAACATGCATCCAAAGGGAAACTCAGTCATTTCATCAGATTCGACAAGACAAAAACCTTACCAACAGAACCGCACCTTATACCCAGATTAGTGAGGGAGTCAATTAAAATATACAAAAATCCAGATTTCAATAGAGATGACGGTTGCAAACCATCAAGAATTTGGCGCCCTGTTCTTACGGCTTTTGAGATTCAACCTTTGAGAGACGTCGCAGAAAAGTCCGCCGACGTAATTAGTACATATTGCACACTGGCGACCTCTATCGTAGGAGAAGTGAACACTCCACAACAAAGTGCATACAATTTACGCCCACGGCAACATTGATCAGTCCGCCCTATACCTCCGCGGGTACAGGTTGTCCTCCTGATGACGTTGAATACGAATTCGACGAAACGTCGAGAATCTTTTCTCGGAAAAACATACGGTTCGTTTAAAATATCCGTGACCATTTACAGTTAAATATATCTAACGACCGTAATTACGACCTTAACTCTTTAATAATCTACTTTTTTATTTTTTACTACTTTCCAGAGTTAATAAAAAAATCTCGTCATAGATAAAATTGCTTTTTTTCGTTACTTATTCTCCGTGTACTCTTTTTGTACTTTTACCCATGAGATGATGCTCTATTTTTATTGATAGGTTAAATGGCACGGCAATATATTCTTGTACCCATCTTCTATCTACCTCCTCTTATTTTTCTTCTCCTTCAATTACCAAACAGAAAGTATCCCACCAGGCTTCACTTGCTCTCCCATGGAGAAACTACGGGCGTTCTTTTATCGTTATTTTTTTATATTTCCGGCCCAATAACGTCATGTGTGACGTATTATAATTAAAAAGTACCTATTCTATTAACAAAAATGCATCGATTAATAAATGAGCTATGCATAAAATAATAAAAATTCACCAAAAAACTTTGTGGAAACTTATCTGTCGTCACAATAACAATAAATGGATTTAAAAAAATATTGATTGTATTATTTGTATAAATCTTCTTATATTATTTGATTAATTACAACAAACGAAACACCTACATGTTTCGGAAATACCTTTCCATCGTCAGGGTGTTATATGTATCAAAATATCAAAATGAATAATGTCTTTTGTTTTTTGTTTTTCTAAATTATCTGAAAATTTATTTTTAAATATTATTGCTGAAGTTCTTGATTACTCGCAATTATTGGAAAAAAATTTAGAATTGGGCTAGTAGTTAAATTTAATTGATTATTAATAATATTTTGTTTATTATTGCATGCTTTACTGATTTCTAATGATTCTAAATTATTCAATTTCAAACCAAAATTATTTATGTGTAAAATAGAAAGTCCTAAATTTATCAAAACATTGATCATTTTCTAACAAATGATTTGAAAATTCAGAAAAACCATGATTATTCAGACATCTCAAATGCTCTTTAACTCCTACATTGAAATTTCCAATATAAAACGCTGTACAATCCTTACACGATAGTTTATTAACACCTGAATTGTTATCTTTATCTTTAGAATTCGAGGAGTTTCCCTATATTATTATTTGTATAAAATGCAGGTCTAATATTTTTTGGTAGATATTTTGAAATTTGATTCGAAGATGTATTAATTATAAAATTCTTCGCCAATAATCATTATGATTAAGTCTATTTATCTGTGAATTGTATAAAAATTGGCTAGTTATATTTTTCTTTAATTTGTTTTCTAAATTTTATCAATTAATTCTATATTGTATCCATTAATAAATGCTATTTATTTTATTCTATTTAATTCAATTTGAAAATTAGAGTGAGATAAAGGTTCATTGACAAGACGGTGTATCATTGAATGACAACCCGAGTGTTCATGTGATAGAGGGTGATTAGATGTAGTATGTATTATAGCGTCTGTAAAAGTCGGCTTTCTATAAATTTTAAATTCAATTTTAGTATTATTTTTAAAAAGTGTTAGATCTAAAAAATTTATTGTCGAATTATTTTCTATTTCTAAAAGATGGAAAGGTATTTCCGAAACAAGTAGGTATAATAATCAAATAATAGAAGTAGATTTATACAAATAATATAATCAATATTTTTTTTAAATGTCAAACTACAATGTAGCTGAATCAATTGAAAAAAAATAGATTATGTTATCGATCGTTTGTTATTAACTTTTTATGTCTAAGGTTTTGCTTTTGGACTTGAATAATGTATATTTTAATAAAAATGGGGCTACACGCTAAAATGCATGGGAAAATTTCGAGTTATTCCGTGAGGAAAAAACGACGAATATTTTTTTATTTTGGAGTTGGCACCAATTGGCCCCCCAAATCGTGCAACTTGATGCCTCTGGGCTTTTTTCTTTGCGCTTGTGCGAAAGACAAGAATTATGCTAATACAGAAATAATTCGAGGGTTGCTATTTGTGAGAAATTCTGAGGCGGCCATTATTTTCCACGTATTATTTTAATGTCTATGTCTTTGTCTTAATATCAGCAATTATGGAGATATGCGACTTGAAATAAAGTATTTCTAGCTATTTTTTAGTAAATCAAAGAACTATCCTATAAATAACTTATATCGAACGTTTAAAATTCATTCCTTTTAATGCAAACCAAAGAAAATTATAAAAATCTTGCAAAAAATATATTCTTCATATTACCGCAGAGTTTTAAACATTTTATTCGACTTGTGTTATGCGAAAAATTAAAAAGAAGAAAAATTATAATATTTATATTGGTTTGATGACAGTTCAATATTTTGTAGAAGAAAAAATCAGAAATATGGAAAAATTTAAAAATAAAAATTTGAAAAAATCCATTGAAATTAAATGTTTATCACCAATGTGTTAAATAGTATTTATGTAAACTTGATTAAAAAAATATATTTAAATTTTGAAGATTCCTATCTCCATAACTATTGATTTTGGCTACTTGAAAAGAAACATGCTTCGATTCTAAAATAGTGATAGTTTTTGTTTTCATTTTCTAATATTTTAGTTTTACTCATAGATTTATTGACTTCTTAATTTTTTACAGCATATAGTGTTTGATTCAATTAAGTTTCTTTTTTATATAACAAATAAACAAGTATTAGGACATTGTTGCTTGAACATTTTCGTCTCATATTTAAGCAGGAATCTACCTGCGAAGTTTTGTGAACTAGCTCTGTTACACTCCCTATATATTTTTTCGCATTTGATTGCTAAGACTGAACTCGATATTCCAATCAAATATAATAATATTTTCCTTTATAAACTGCGTTTCTCTGATGGTCCTAAATAAGGGTTGAGTTTGGATCACCCATTATTTCAGGGAACTCGTTCAAAGTGGATTCCGGGAAATGTATTCAAATCTTCAGATATTTAATTACGCCCGCGGAAGTGGAACATTTGCATGAAAATAAATAAATTTAGGGGAACATTGCCCCATTATATTCCGGATGAAATATTTGCGGGGATATCTGCCATCGGATGCAAATCACGAACTTCATCTCCAGCGATATAATTAAGTAACATCCACAAATAGTATTTTGCAATATCGTCATATTATGTACTGACAAACTATTTAATTATCTATTTTAATTGGTTTGATGTTTATATTATTGTCACGAGACGTGGCTGTGGGAGACAAAAAAATATCCAAAATCTATTCAAGTTTTATTTAATACGCACAAAGTCACTGGACACTAATCTATTTGGAGCATTGTTCTTCAATGGCTTTGGCGCCTGGCAAAACAGTGGCCATGATGATGAAGGGTGGTTTGAGTCAGGCGAGGAACCCGGTGGTCAAAATGGGGAGTATGAACGTGAAATTTGCAAGAGAGGTCAAATGGCTGGGTGTAACGTTCGACCCATCGGGTTCTTTTCTCACACATGTTAAGGCCACTGCTGACAGAGCGAGAGATTTCTTTGCCTCCATGAAGAGACTTAGTGTCGCTGACTGGGGCATCCGGTCACCGGCGATGCGCCTCGTATATAGGGCGACATATGTGGCCCAAGTCACATACGCTGCTGAGGTATGGGCTCACAGGCTGAGGACCGGCGTGGTAGCCGCAGCTCTAAATCGGGGGCAGAGAGTACCCCTGCTGGCTCTGACGGGAGCATATCGGACTGTGTCCAGTGCGGCCCTACCGGTGTTAGCGGGGGTGCTCCCTGCTGACTTGGAGGTACTGGAGTTCAGCGCCAGGCGAAGTGTTAGGAGGGGCCTGGAGGTAAACTACTTTGGTAGAACCATCAGGCTCTCGGAGACGTTGCGACACCAGGTGTTGGGTCAGAGATTGAGAGAAATATCATGTATAGTTGGCAAGAAAGATGGGACACGGCCACCACCGGAAGATGGACTCATTCCTTTTTTCCGAGGGTGGCCGTGAAGGAAAAGGGCAGTGGATATTTTCCGTCGCTGGACCACCACACTGTTCAGATGCTATCGGGAGACGGAGAGTTCAGGTCGAAGCTTTTCGATCTTGGACTCTCCGTTGACCCGTGGTGTGCTTGCGGTCGGGTGGCCCAAACGGCGGAACATATCCTTTGGGAATGTACGATCATGAATGACGCGAGAGAGAATATGTTAGCAGGATTAACTGAGTTTGGAATGACCGTGACAGGACGTCCATCCAATGATGTCCTAGTGAGGAATGAAAGGAACTTCGGATGCTTCCGAGGGTTCATTCGGGTGTGGGTGTCCCGTTGGGAAATCCTGAGGGGATCTGTGCGATAAGTTTTCTTGTGTATTGGTGGTTTGACTCTATCATTCCCCGGTGTTGTGTTAATGTGTGGGCTCCTGCATTGGACGAAGACCTGCCGGTCCTGTGCTTCCCTACCCGGATATCCAAATGTATTTTTTTTTTATATCGTCTCTTTCCCGGTTAAGGG